>CM008279.1:16979579-17229802 GCA_002319775.1 Fagopyrum tataricum | reverse complement strand
AACTATGTATTTCCAAAAAAACTATGAAACAAATCGCATTAAAGAATAAAACTCAAAAAATAAAAGTTTGCACCTATCAAAATTATAAAAAACTCAAACAAACAAGTATAGTTGCATGTCAAATTCTCTGTTACACATTGTATAACGGATCTTATAACACATTAAATTTAAACAAAAATGTACTATAAATAAAAGAAAAATAATTAGATTTCACCCAAGTTTATGAAGTAGGAGAAGTGGATTCTGATTATCAGAATCTGAATCTATTGACCTACTCCTCATCCAACGTCCCCATACTCGACGCGCCACCATTAGACCTAGTAGACCCGTCTTCGGACCCATAATTAGAGCCACCTCTCGAACCACGTTTGGACTTAGTCGTGGACCGAACCGAACCGTCTGGGTCCTTGGACTTCTTCCTCCGGGATTTCTTAGGTATGTTAGGGAGGGCCCCGCCCTCGTCTCCTGCTGCCTGATCCTTATTCTTCTGCCTAGAAGACTTGTCCTTGCGACGCCTGCTGCTTCCCGAGCTCTTGTTCGAGTCTTTGTCTTTGTGCTTGATCGATTGCCCTTGCGACGTGGGGCTGCCCATTGGTGAGTCGTCAACTGAGGCTAGGCTGTCCATCGAAGGATGCCTTACTCTTGATGCCTTTGGCAAGCCTGGCATGTCTCTACTACTTGAACCCTTTTGGCCCTTGTCTACAATACAAAACCAATTTGTGCTTGGGCTAGCTATACACTCTTCATCTAACATAACTATATCCATATATATATATATATATATATATATATATATATATATATATATATATATATATACATATAAGAAGAGAAAAACTATTTACCATCATCATCGTCTGAGCCACGACCTTCTCCACCGCCGTCCAAGGGAGCAGATTGTGACTTGAACTCGTTCATCTATGTAATAGGATCTCGATTTCAGCATTTCCATTGCATCAACTTATCAGAAAATTCAATGTATGCGACATTCTTACCCAACTTGGTGCATTTGCAGATGGACCATCCCATCCAATATGAGCCACATGCTTTACATCTGTTGGGTTCCCAATTTGTATTTCATTCTTTTGTTCCTCTTCTTCTGCGTAAACATAATATATTCAACATATCTAAATTTTGACACATTTATAGTCGGACACATCATCCTACAGGTGATAGTGTAATATTAAGTATTTAAAACGTACCGAACATCTGAGAGAAGTATCTCAGACCTCCTTTTATGATCCCCTTTTTCTTTATGTTCATTGCCCCAATCAAATAATCTTGATTGTTAACCTAACTAGAAAACTTCTGCATCACCTTCGTATCTAAGAGGCAAACAAAACATAAGTAAGATTTCAAAGGATGATGATGAAGCTGAATCGAATTGGATATCTTAAAGGTATGCCATGGACAAATAGGGCACAAAAACATGGAGGGATACCCACCATTTATGATCGAATGATTCGTGTTGTGCCATGCAATGCAGGTACACCTATAAACAGCTTTCGCAAGTAGGCGCGAGGATGGAAGCAATGCGGCTTCTCTCTAGCAGCAAATTAAGATTGAAAACCAAGAAAGAAAGGCATAAAGTTGGGCAACTGGATCAGGATTTTGCCTAATTGTTGACTAGATAAATGGGTATAATGGAAGAAATACGATACGAATATTCAAAAAATGATTGGATTAACGAAGAGCCAAGCCTTCGTTAATCGGATTGTTAATGGGAAAAGATCTAATTGATGCTAACAAAATAAAACTCCTTCCTTAATCCAAACTATGAGGGTTTACAACACGAGGTGAGATCAAAAGGAGAGGAGAGCAAGGAGGGATATCCGGAGGCAAATAATCAAAAAGAGACAAACGATTGCTAATTATTTTCTAAGTTTGGTTTTATTTTAGTTACAAACTTCCATCATCAGTTGTTTTTAGAAAATTAGAGTTTTCTATTTACGACCAATTATTGAACTTTTTAGAAGAAGACAATAGATTGACCAACCTGAGAGGGCAGTTCGTTGCTCTTTCAAAGATAATAGATTGACCAACCTGAGAGGGCAGTTCGTTGCTCTTTCAAAGATTTTTCAAAATCTATCTTCACAATTAAAATGGAATTGAATATTTTAGATTTTAAGAATAGTTGGTGAATGGTAATCAGTTTAAGCAATGTGTACAGTGTGTGTGCAAGATATAAATAATGAGTCAAAACAAACAAATTTTCTGATCAACAAAGGTTCTAGGATAGTAGGATGTAACTGGATTGCCACAAGCAAATTAAGCAAAACAAGCAAAGATTCGACCTAAATGCATAAAACTAACACCAGTGACAAAACTCTCAACGAACTACAACTGCAAACAGGGTATATGTTTAAGAGCGAAGATTAATCCTCTAGACAATAGCATTAGCAGCGCTTGCAATTCTAGGCCAAAGATCAGCACACTCCTTCCCAATAGGGCCTGTGATAGCAGATCCTGCATCCAATAAAAACAACTAGTGTCAGATTTGAGCATTTCAAAAGGGAATGGCAATCGTGACCAGATTAAATAAATTACCCTTCATTTCTCCCTTCGGATTCACAATCACACCAGCATTATCTGCAAACAAAACAAATTAAACTAATATGAGATATACGGAATTGGATAGGGGGTGATCCAAATGATCACATCCACGGGTGACAAATAAATAGACAGAAGAATCAAAAACTAGTAAAGAGAGTATGGATAACACAAACTACTTAGGGTAGACAAACGCCAAGACTATTTTAAAAGAGGAAACATTAATTCTTCATTATCTTATTTATCAGTCATCATTCATTGGTATCATTCAGCTATGATGATCAAAACAAGCTTTGGTTGGATCTTAGAATTTCTAAAACTACACAGCATTGAAGAAAGATATGTGACAGGACACATGCAAAAACAGTCAATACGAATCTTGGATTATAATGTTGTTCACTGCATTTTGACAATTTGATATGAAACAGTACACAAATTTGAATAGCAGCAAAACAATAACCCTGATTCCCCATCACTATGATAATCACAAGCGAAATTGCTCATCATAAAATGCTGACGAGCCTGAACATAATAACCGGACAAATCATCCACGAAAACTCGATTGCAAACAAATTTAATCATTTTTAAATGAATGAAATAATTATAGATTACGCATGAACGTCAAGAAACTATACTTCACGAACTCAAAAGGCTAACATTCTATACACCGCCGCATGGAAAAATAAGAGAGAGAGAGCTACTAGCCTTCGAAGTACATGAAGACACCGTCCTTTCGGCGCCATGGCTTGCGCTGCCTGACGATGACAGCAGGCATGACCTTCTTACGGAGATCAGGCTTTCCCTTCTTCACGGTAGCCATAACCATATCTCCGACGCAAGCAGAAGGCAACCTGTTGAGTCTGCCCTTAATACCTTTGACGGAGATGATGTACAGGTTCTTAGCTCCGGTGTTGTCGGCACAGTTGACGACCGCCGCCACCGGAAGACCTAGCGACATCCGGAACTTGTTTCCGGCGCTACCTCCACGCCCTGCATTGACAGGAGAAAATTTGGAGATCAACAGGTAAGGATATTGATGCAGCAATTAACCAAATTAGGGTTTGAGAATCAATTGCATACCTCGCTTCGACATTTTTGTCCTCCCTCTCTCCTCTCCCTGTTGTGATGATCGGTGCTGCTGACTGCTGAGGAACTAGAGCAAAACGAGGCCTTTTATACTAGGGTTTTGGCGTCTCTGGAATGAAATTAAGTTTACTAGCCCTGAGTGAAACGCTGCCGTTTGAGTTTCTAAAATAAAGGGACAAATTAGGTTTAAATAAAAACACAAAGGCCTATATAAATCACCTCCAAACAGGCCAAAATTGTCCATAAATCGCATTATAACTTATAGGTTAAAATATTTTCATAACAACGGATCGTATCCGCAACAATGTCCCCATATAAATGACAAGAAAGGTAAGGGTGCGTCATCTCGTCTGTACATACATCAATATTGTTGGATTATAGTGTTATTGTAATGAATAAGAACGTCCAATGAGATTTCCCTTAACAAACATTAGACATTCAATGGTAGATCAACTTGTAACGTTTCTTTAGGGACCTCTTGTGTTTCTAAAACTTATACTCAAATAAACATTAGAACGTATATATGAGATTTGTCGATCATCAAAAAAATCTAAGATGTATTATAAGTACATCCAAAATGAGAAGTCCTTTGGTGGGATGTAATCATAAATAAAAAAAGAACGATGGTCATGAGTTAAAGAAATCTTTAATCATGAACAAAGTCTTACAAATGAAGCTCTTACGAAAAATTATGATTGAATCAAACAATATACGGGTTTAAATTGTCAACTAAAAATACTTGAAAAAACATAATATTATACATTACCAAAAGAAAGGATCAATGTCTTGGAAATGGAACAACCTTATGAAGCTCAAATCTGATAATTGGGTAACACCGACACCGCTTATATATATGACTCAGAATGTTAATCAAATTGACACAAATATCAAAGTTAGTCACTTTATAAACGACTCGATATAGTGGGATGTCACCAAAATTAATAATGAGCTACAAAACATCACCAACCCGGATATTATAAATAAAAAATAAGGAAATAATTATACCAAATAATGAAATTCAAGATTGATTATATTAGAGTGCGGTAAAAATGGTTGGTTCACTACAAAGTCTGCTTCGGAGAAATGAATGAGGATTTGAGCATTTTCCCGAACAATGCGTGTGATTGGATCTTGAAAATTGATACCCAGCCTAAAATGAAAATTTTATTTTGGAAATTTTCACAAAACGGAATTCCAACAAAATTTAAGCTAAATGAGAGAATAATTGTCGTAACAATGCACTATGATATGTGCAACCACCATATTGAAGACTTGTTCCACTTGCTTATTGAATGTCCTTTCAGTAAACAAATCATTGTCATCATCGACATGTCAATCTTGACCGAACTGAACAACATTAGACTTGATAATAAAAAAGCTAATGACCCCCTACATGAAATAAAATACAAATTTGGACTTAACAAATTTACATGTCTTTCAACTATCTAGTGGAGCATTTGGTTCTTCAAGAACAAATTCATTTTTTGTAATGAGCCTCTTGGTCATGGTAATAAGGTTATCATTTTCATTAAAAGCCAAATCCATATGTGGAAAATTAACATCGTTGATGAGGACGATTACAACATAAAAACAAACAAAATGACACTAACTCTACCAAAAGGGGAAAAAAACACAATATTAAGTAAGATAAACCAAAACCTGGCTACACAAACTTAACTTTAATGGATCAAAACTCGATTTGGGAATAACATTCATTGGTTTTGTGATTCGAAATCACAATGTGGAGGTTGTTAGCCTCGATGCAAAAAAAATAATTCCAACTCGGTAATAAAAGTTGAAGCTTTTGCTATTAAATTGGGGCTTACAAGAGGCTATTAGATTACAAATCAAAAGGCTAGAAATCGAGGGGGATAATCTTTATGTTATCAAGACACTACAATGTTTGTGGAGTTGTTTGTGAGAGATCGAGATGATTATATCCGACTTCAGACCGAATCTCTGTTTTTTTGACGAAGTCCAAATCATGCATGTTTTCAGATAAATCAACTATGTTGCTGACCGATTGACCCAACTGCGAATTTCACCCCAACACCAATTTGTTTGATGATCCCAAATTTCGTGTTCTCATCCGCATGGATGCTTTAGGGTGGACTACCTCTAAGAGGTAGTTCAATCTAACTGCTTCCCGTTTTCCAATTAAAAGAGAGAGGTCCTTGATTTCCAACAAATGCATATGTTTTTTATGTTACAAAAAAAGAGTAAAATATAACGGGAACTAACACATGAAACGGTAATGTTCACTCACCCCTATATAATGTGTTATACCTCCAACTCTTGTAATTTTCTGGATCTTTGTAGGCGGTCCATGATTGGGATATGTTTGCATTATTATTAAGAATATTTAGGAGTTCGTTTCAAACTAAACATGGGTGATGCGGTAATACGTCATGGTTGTTAAACCTAATATAGGTATTTTCATTCAGCACCTTAGAGGACAAGGACCATGGAGTGCGAACATTTGCTTACAAGTACAAAACCCACAATTATTTCAAATACATAACACAAATATATGCATGATCCATTGAATAGTGTGTATAGAGATGTGCATTTTAATAGAATTTCCCTTTCATGTAACTCCTTAGCCAAATCACTTCGGATCACCAAGTAGTAATTGTCCTCTCAATTTTCCGAAACCATGGCAATGACTCGGTATATGATTATTGTCTCCGAGAAAAACCTTGAATAAAAGTACATATGTAACATTAACTTACGAATCTTGTTGGCCCCACATATACTCTCATTTACGTCCTCGACCACAAGCCATTCTTGAACCCGTTGACCAACCTTTGGACAATTATTGGAGTCACGTCCACTAACTCACCCTCATATTGGTCTTCTTCATGCGGGTCCCTTTACCACTTTCCAAACCCCATGGACGACCACGTGGAGATGGTTTCTAACCCGATTCATGGTCAAACGCACTCGACTCTCTTGTTTAGGGCTTGACACAATTTCCGGGCCCGTCTCAATCCCGGTGGTTTTTATCCAGAAATTTTAAATTATGTCCCATTCCATCAAAAAAATTGCAAGCCGAAATATGGGTCTTACATTCCTCGTCTCGTCCCAAGGATATATTAAAATATAAATATAAATTAAAAAACTAAATATATCAGTCTAAAAAATAATTTGAAATTGAAAATCATAAATATAATATACTAAAATAGGCTTCGTCAAATCAATATTTTGTAGTCTATAACTTTGATACAAGTCCGCGAGAGTTGGCAATACGACCATTTCTTAGCACTTCTCTTCACTTTTCAAAATGAAAGCCCCTCTTTAGGGAAAATTTTTACAAGTTAATCATGTTTTGTTAACATTGTTATGACACTCTATTTTGATGTTTTTCATTTTAAGGATATCAACGAATATTTGCTTTCATAAATTGTTAATTTAAATCAAAAAGGCAAAAATAAATTTTATATAGATCATGCGGGATTGGTCTCGTCCTGTCCCAGTCCCAACCGGGATAAGGCCCAATGGTTTTTAGTCTAAAAAGTCAAGGCCCGTCATATATAATGTTTGGGATGGGACATGGGATGACCACAATCACGTCCCGTCCCATCCCGTCCAATGGTCAGTCCTAGTCTTGATATATTTTGGATCCCTCATTTGTAGTGCTCCCGATATCCATTATGCATGTCCTCGTAGTTGGAGTCATTCACTCAAGTTGATCATGGCTAAGCAAATTTGAGTTCACCCTTTCTTTGAACTTGTTCAACGACAATATGTGCGGGTTTTTGTGAATCGTGTCAATCGTTCTCATCCCCTCGATGCACTAAATGCCAATAATTTTATTCCAAAATTAATGGGAAGTGAGGTTGCATAACCTTAAGGAACTCATGAGCATTACGAGGGTTGAAACAAGTGTCTTAAATCTCGCAAATAATAATACAAGACCCGTTTTGTAGTATATGGATCATGATCAAACACGAGGAAATTGAAGTAATTGTTTGAATAATTGATTGTAAAGCCAACAAACAAACAAAATACTAAGAAGAAATAAAAGGAAAGGTTGAGTCAACCGAGAAGATGAAGTCATTTGAACAAGACAAAGGGTTATGAAATCGAGTAGAATAGTGAAAACAACAAAGTCGATTGAGTCGACCGACATAGGTGATCGACTTGACATAGTAACAACCAAGGAGAAAAAGAAGGATACATTGATGTGATCCAATCAACAAAAAGTAGAAAATGTAGGAATAATATAGGTGAATAATAAAGGCATTCCACAATTTGAATCACCACAACAATGCATAATGAAATCTCAATTCATGATTAATCATATTCAAAGTCATATACAATCATATTATAGAGCAAACAATCCTACTCAACTCTCACTTATTGCATAAATGTAAATGTATAAATTCACACAACTGTCACATCTTGTAAATAACACTTTAAAAAACAAGTAGACACATATATCACCTACACACAACTATCGCATATCGGGTTCTCTAGACCATATAACAATATGAAAGTAACAAGATGATAATGACTAAATGACCTTGTTTATAGGTTTTTCAAATATGAATTATAAAGTCAAAAATGGGCTATAAACGTAATGATCGAATGATCTTATTACTAGTTTTCATGTTAATATTAACAACCTTTTATATGAAAGGAAAAAACCTAAAGAGTCTAAACTCATCTTCCAACTATATCTATATACGAGAGAAGGATACATCACACCGAGCTCATGCGGTTGCTTCCTTGAACGGGGTCAACCACGTCTACTCGAGGAGTCGAGGTAGGTCATCAATAACGAATATATTGTCAATATATCTTCATATATGCCAAATGACTCTAGTAATTATCAAGGACCTTGACTCAAATAGGACATGGTAATGGGATGTGAATAACATTTGAGCTTCCTTTGAGTTTGTCATGAATCATCATCCATGATCGATGTTGAAGGTTGTACTTAATATCATAATATGTAATGTGCATAACATATTGATATGCCCCGGATGGCCATGTCATCCGTGCGCCTAGCTAAGACGACCCAACAAGTGACATGGCTAGTCATGACATGAAACTTGTCCACTTAGTATTTTATTTATCTTTTATTTAATTAGATAATAATTTAACGTGGTTTTTAAACGTACCGGTGGAAATTGCTATTTGACACCGTAACTACGCACTTGGGGTGCGTAGTCGTAGTTAAATATTACAAAAAAAAAATAATAATTTTTTTTTGCTTACTACGACTACGCACCCCAAGTACGTAGTTCAATTTTTTTTATATTTTTTCTCCGACTCCAACTACGCACGCGAAGTGCGTAGTTACGGTGACAAATAGTGATTTTTCACCGGTACGTCTAATAATCCCCAAATTTAAAAGGATAAAAAAAACATTAAAGCTTGAGATAAGTCATGATCAAATTTCTCCTTTAATGTTTAGAATATTTGACCATCTTGGTCAAATCCCTTTAATGCTTTTAATATTTCCTTTAAGTTTGCATTTAAGTTATTTGACTTTTGCTACCATCCTCCCATATATGATGGATGATTGGCCTCATTGTAATTCATGTTCAAATTAATTAAGTATTGTGAAGGTAAATTTCTCCTACTTAGTTTAGACATCACTTCCCCTTCCATCATCTAATAGTTATTCCTTGGATCTAGTCTTTGATCCAATAATTCATATTCGAGGATCCTTTTAAGGAACAACTATCTTATCCACTTCAGCGGCTTGATCGATCTACCTTGATCGAATCAACCCCTCCACCTTCATATCCATTTCAAAGCTTCCACCACCCACATTCTTTAGATATGTCACATCCACAATCAAAATGGAGTAGTTGAAGGCTTAGCTCAATCTAGATCCCGTGTTGTTTCTTATCATTCAAATTCCTTTAATGCTTTTAATATTGTCTTTAAGTTTGCATTTAAGTCCTATGACCTTTGTCATCCTCCTCCCCTGTATAAAAGATGGTTGGACTCTTTATAAATCATGTTCAAATTAACTAAGTATTGTGAAGGTAAATTCCTCCTACTTAGTTTAGGCATCACTTCCCTTCCATCCTCTTAAAGTTCTATCTTGGATCTAGTCTTTGATCAAAGCCTTCGTATTCGAGGATCCTTTTGAAGAATCAACTATCTTATCCACTTCAACGGCTTTATCGATCTACCTTGATCGAATCAATTTCATTTTCATCTCATAGATTCCGCCACCCACGTTCTATTTGTATAAAACCCCATCCGCAATCAACAACGGAGTATTTGAAGGATTAGTTCAATCTCGATTCGGCGTAAACACGACTTCGTGACTTTAGAATTTCAAGCTCACGCTTAAGAATGGTGTGTTCCTTGACTAAAGCATCACAATCATCTTTGGGACAAGCACGCCGTTGGGGGCAACGTTGACAACTTCTTCACGATGGGCATGCCGGCGGGGTGCATTGTCAACTTGCTCATGAGAGGCACGCCGTATTGGGGCAACGTTGTCAACTTCTTCAAGATGGGCACGTTGTCGGGGACCAACGTTGTCAGCTTGCTCATTATAGGCATGCCGTTTTGGGGCAACATTGACAACTTCTTATTGATAAGCACGCCGTCTTTGAGCAACATTGACAACTTATTTTTGATAGGCACGTTGTCTTGGGGCAACGATGATAACTTCTTCAATATAGGCACACCGTCTTGGGTCAACATAGTCAATTTCTTCAATATAGGCACGCTATCTTGGGGCAACATTGTCATTTTCTTCTCTATTGGGATGCCATCTTGGTGCAACATTGGCAACTTGCTCTTGGTTGCATGGCACGCTGTCATGGGGCATCATAGGTATCCTCATAATAAAGCTTTTCGTAGTCGGTGAGGATATTGTTGGTGTCCATCATTAGAATAAGTCAGCCTTGTGGGTCCGGAGGAGGCAACCGCTCCTCATCATCATTACGGGAACGTCAACGGCTTTGTTGATACCGCCGGTGTTGGGCCGCTTTGAGTTTTAACTCTTGAGGAGAAGGCAATCATTCTCCATACAAATCAAACGGTTTATCATCGTTATAGAACATAATGATAGAGTAAAGAAGCTTAGCATCAATCCCTTCATCTAATACCAATGATAGAAACAACGCGGGATCTAGATCGAGCTAAGCATTCAACTACTATATTTTGATTGTGGATGTGACGGATTTAAAGAATGTGGGTGGCGGAAGCTTTGAGATGAATATGAAGGTGAATGCTTGATTCGATCAAGGTATATCGATCAAGCCCTTGAAGTGGATAAGATAGTTGATCCTTAAAATGATCCTCGAATATGAATTATTGGATCAAAGACTAGATCCAAGGAATAACTATTAGATGATGAAAGGGGAAGTGATGTCTAAACAAAGTCGGAGGAATTTACCTTCACTATACTTAGTTAATTTGAACATGAATTACAATGAGGCCAATCATCCATTATATAGAGGAGGATGGTTGCAAAAGTCAAATAACTTAAAGGAAATATTAAAAGCATTAAAGAGATTTGACCAAGATGGTCAAATATTCTAGAAATGAGGGATTTGACCATGACTTATCCCAAAGCTTTAATGCTTTCTTATCCCTTTAATTATTATCTAATCAAATAAAAGATAAATAAAATACTAAGTGGACAAGTTTCATGTTATGACTAGACATGCGACTTGTCGGGTCATCTTAGCTAGGTCTATGGATAACAACGCCATCCGGAGGCGTATCGCATATGTTTTATGTTTGGAAACACAATGATCAAGGCTTTGATGAGACCCAACTCTTGATAGGTTATAATGACTTCCGTTATTTAGTTGTTGCGTCGATATCAAAGCCTCGAAAAAGTCCGCCATAGTGTCCAATGGTCTTCTTTGTCACAAAAAAATCCGATTACAACCATCATCTTGATGCTAGTGATCCCGATAATCTCAAACAAATACAATTTGTACATGTAAATTGAGACCATAATATGAGCAACTGAACTTAACTTAATTATAATCTCATGTATATTAATATAACCTAAAGATTGCAACTTACTCGTTTGTCTTGTATGTCGTATACACAAGATGACATATGAAAATAAGTTTATAAAATGTATAGACTCCGGTTGCATGAGAACAAAAATCAAAGACTTCACCCGGTTGAGGACATCTCCTAAATTTTATATAGTAATCTTGCTAGAAACGGAGTTCTTGTTAGATTAACCATCAACCCTCAACAATTTCCTTATTCATTTCATTGCGCTGTCATAAACTTGTCGGATAGATGTGACGTTGTGTAGGTCATCCATCTTCACCTTTTCAAATTATATAATTCTTGATTTGATACCCGAATTCACGACACATCTTTCAATATTATGTGGGTGTTAAAACAACCAAATGATGAATGACCCTTCACGTGCTCATGTGTGATCATGGAGTTTGTTGTTGTGCACTCCATGTTTAACAGATCAATGTCTAGTTTTTATGATCATTTTGTGAAGCCTCTAATTCAAATGGGCAACCAATCTTCCTCAACTTGTGTAACTCAGCTACTTGATGGCTCAATATCGACGTCTTTTTTTTCCATAGGTTCTTCACAACATTCGCATGTCAAGCAAAATGTACACAACCCATTTTTGTTTAGCCGCGATGATTTTGTAACTAACACCATTTTTTACCTTGCCATGAATCAAGCTCAATTCACTTTATTATCTCTATCATGGAGAAACCCGTGAAACTGAAACATAGCTAATTAAATAATTTGTATACCTATCACGTGATAGTCCAAAAACCCTAATTGCAAACTATATAACGAATACTATTTTCTATAACAATAAATGCATTTAATCACATTCTACTTAAAACAACTAATTATTTCGGAATACTATCAACTAAATGTTCATAAATAAAAATTTTCATATAAAAAGGAAAGCGTTCATTAAAAAAAAACATTCAAGTCATTCCTAAATAGTCGTTTATTAAATAAAAATCTAACAATAACATCTAATCGTTCATGAAATTATAATCGTATGTTCATAAGTAATGGTTTGTGAAATAACATTCTACTTCTAGAGGTAGTTCATCGTAAAACATCCTTGCGGATGAAAACATGAAGTTCGGGATCATAAAAAAAATTGGTATTGGGTGTCGAGATTTCCAAATTGGCCAATCGATCAACAACATAGTTAATTTCTCTGAAAACATGTCTGATATGAACTTCGTCAAAAACACGAATATCTAATCCGGAGTCGAATAAAATTATATCGACCTCTCAAGAGCAACTTCAAAGACCTTGGAGTGCCTTGATGCACGTCACCCTCGATTTTGATATTTTTTTTATTTGCATCCTGATATCTTATTGCAAGCCCAAATTAAGAGCATATGATTATGCTTTTAGGACCGAGTTAAAGTATTTTTTCCTACCAAGAATGATAACATCCCATTTTAGTTTCAAATAAATGGAGGTAATTCCAAAATCAAATTTAGAGCCATCGGAGTAAAGTTTGTAAAATTCAGCCTTTGATTTTTCAATATTTTTTTCGTATGGTTTTTTGTTTTGTTTTTTGGTGGTGGCCTAGTGTCATAGTCATCCGCATCTTTCACAATTTGTTTCCTTTCGTGGATTTGATTATCAATGAAATCATTTGTATTATTAAATGAGTAAAAAACACTCATTATTGAAAATTATTTTGTTCCTAAAGAACCAAATGTCCCAACAAATAGTAACAATACATGTAAACCCTTTTTGTCCAATTTTATCTTTATTTCGTGAAGATTATCATTTATTTTTTAATTCTCATGTTTGATGTTATTTATTTTGTTGATCGTTCTGTCAACTTTATTAACGATTTGTTTAATATGAGAGAATATAAAACATCACATTACCTATATGACATATGTAATTGATTTTTTAGATTGTAATATAAAAAATAGGTAAAAAAATGTAATGCAGGTGATGAACAACGGATAAAGACATTTGTTCACATGCTTAATTCAATCATATAAAACTTCAACAAGATGTTATCACTTCATGAGAAAATTATAGCCAATACATCAGCTTGTCTTAGAAGTGATAGTTTTCGGACCCTGGCCGGATCTAGACCGATTTTTGGGTTTTTTTGCCCGTTTGTCCGAACCGGATCAAGCCCGCATGACGGGCTTGGACTCTTATTTGTACCCGTCCAACAACCCGGCTACCGGGCGGACACCCCCCTTTCTATATAAAAAAAGATTTAATTTCTTAGTTATTATTTTAATATATATATATACTTATTAACATTATAAAATAATACATAAATTTATATGTTATATACATAATATTCGACATTATTATTATTATATATATTCAATATCCGGACCGGGCTTTTTGGCTCGACCAAACTTTCAACTTTGTCCGAACCTATACGTTTTTTTCGAACGGGTAGTCCACCACTCCACCTTCTGAGGTAAGGAAAAAGGTCATAATAATATAATTTGTCCTTACTAATAATAGTTATTTGTTAATGAATTGTTAGTCCGTTAGTGAACATTTACAATACTTTTCCATGATATAACTTATGCAAATATTTAGCGTATAATTGTTTAAAGGTATTATCATTTATCGTTCATGTTCATGGATTTTTAATTTTGTTTTGTCTATAAATTTTCACATATTAAAAAATTATGTGAATAAGTGAGTTGTAAAACACGTGATTGCATTAGTATTAGTATGTTCGTGGTCTATAATTTTACAAGTCGTGATATCATAACCTACATAAATATGTGCTATAAATATATTTTTAATGTACTAATATTTTAGACGTATTAAAATATATTAAAATGACACTGTCATATTAAATTTAATATTTCTCGATAAACTAAACACCAAATTATCAACTTATATTTATGGTTTAAAATCCTAAAACACATGTGAATATTTGAATCCATATTGTATGAATATCAACCCCAAAAATTTTTCCTTAACGAAGAAAATCGACGATTAGACAAAAGTCACAAAAGGTTCATGAACAAAAACTTCAAATTTTCACTGCCCAGAATCACAATTTTGCCAAAAGTACGGGAAAAAATGTCCAAAAGATGTATCGAGTGAGGTTAGCCCTAACTAAGGTCCTCCCGTACTTTACTTCGTATCTTCGCTCTCATCTCTTCTCTCTGCCCGCCTTTACTATCTCTCTCCCTCGCTCTCGCTCGTTCGCTGTCTCTGAGAAATAATTAGGCTATCCGCCGGCAGGTAAGATTTGTTTTCCTTCGTTTATCTCCTTATCTGCCTCCATTCTCTTCATAGCCTTCTGTTTAGCTCTTCGACTGTAGTTGTCTCGCACCGCCGCACAGTTGTAGCTTTAGGGTTTAAAAACTTCGTCGTTGTAAGGTGTTATTGAGAACCTTGATATCTAGGCAAATATCGCCATTCTCAGGTGTTTATTTACTTAATTGAAATAGATACATGTGTTATATGTGATGTTTGGCAGCGGAATCGTGTTTTGTAGCAATTTAAATCCGTCCTCATTTTGTGTTTGAATTATTCAATTTATTTGTTCACCTATAGACATTATATGCCCTAATCTTCGTCTATTATTAGGATAATCTCGAGGTGTTGCCTTGATTTTGCAACGATATTGGCTCTGGCTTCTTAGACTATATGTAAAAGATCAAGGCGTCATCCAGCCAGCTTAATCTTATTAATCCCTTGTCATTTTAAAGAATGAAGATCAATATTTTGTTCATTATCCGAAACACTACTATGATGCATCCCATAAGGTCTCTACTAAGTGAATTTGGTACAAATTTGCCCGCAGCAAGTTTAGTGTGAACCTATGAACCCCGGAAACTTTTAGTGGCTTTTTGCCCGATCGGACACTTGAGGATAATCAGAATTTTGATGTTTCCTCAACATTTTGCTGATTTTAGTAATTGCTTAATTTTCTTCTCTACAACGACATGAACTTTTAAGTCAGATTACAGATATTACTGCTCATTTTGTGTTAATTCATGGCCATCGCATAATAGGATAATTTATTTATATGTTTGGTGCAGGCTTTGAAAAAAAGAAATGTTTTTTTTTTTCATGTTTACTTCCCATGGCCGTTTCCTATGTTTTTAAAGTTTTCACTTCCCTGTCACTCTGTTACTGTTTCCCGTGTCCATGCTACATAGGTCTGAATTAACATCAGTTTCAGACTCAAAATATTGCTGTAAAATAAGATTAGTACTGTTTCAATTTGACAGCATGTTTTTGTTTTTCTTTGAACAGATTTTCTTGATCCAAAACCCAAACCTAAAATTGATGATAAATGTGAGTTCCCATTGAATATACAATTGATATAGAATGGCTAACTGAACCCGTGGTTTATGATAAGTAGAGTTCCCATTGAATATACAATTGATATAGAATGGTTAACTGAACCCGTGGTTTATGATAAGTAACCTTGGATGATGTTTCAATCCTAATTGGCTACCAATGGACATTGGTCTGAAAATATGCTTGGCGCTTATTCACTATATTAGCAGCTGACAATGAGATGTATAGTTTAACTGGTGTGTTTGTTTTTGGATGAACGTTGATTTTTTTTTTCCTCCTTAGTGTGTTCAGGTGTCATTGGGAATCCAGCATGGCCGACAGTGAAGCTGTAGTTACCCATCCATCAACTGTTGTGGGCTATGCCTCTGGAAGTTATTCATCTAGTAATCACGTTGACGCTAATGCGAATATTCCGTCCGGTTTCGATGATCCGAATTCTGAAAGTGCCGTTATCCAAGAAGCTAATGCCACTGGATCAGATGATAGAAAGGCAACCGAGGGAGAAGAATATACTCATAGTAAGCAGATGTATGAAGGAGTTGAGAATACACCAATGGAAGTGAATCAAGCTTCAAGCTATGGTGATAATACCAATGGAGACATGACAAATGGTGTGAAGAGCTTTTCAGGAACCGTTGACGGTGATAATGGTACCACTCCTAATGCTGTTCATGGAATGGTTGTGGAGGAGCAACTTTCAGGCAGTATCGGTATGTGATCTTTTTCTCTGTCAGCATGTTGTGTAGTTACAAGCTTAATTTTACATTAAATGTATTTAATAAAGGATTTACTAGTGTGGGTAAAATGCAGTCTGCCAGTCTGAACCTATGTCTACTTTTAAAATGATCTGATTCATGTTTCCATTACAAATTTACTTGTAATTCTGCTGATATTTGTAGACACATACATCCACACATATACGTATATATTATTTTCTCGCCCACTTAATACTTTTCGATTCCAGCATTATCCGCTGAAGAAGAACGCTTATGGAGCATAGTTAGGGCAAAATCTGAAGATTTTGGTGCATGGACTTTGCTGATTGAGGAAACAGAGAAGACTGCAGAGGTATCATTATTTTTTCTGTTTTCTTTTGTGCTCAACATTGTCTTCTTTACTAACTTGTAAATGATAGATATTCTAAGCTACAAACTCTTAGCTGTGAAATATGCTCTAGTATTAAGGTTAAAAATAATAAATTTTATTGTATGCGTAGAGGTTGCACACAATGTCTGTATTATGCATGTAATAATTCTTAGTTTATGTTGATAGGTGATGAAAATGTGATAACAATAAGCTGTATTGATTGTACCTTTATTTGTGGAAAGGCCCATATACATGGCTTATGCAATGAGAGGATCGGTATTCAGTACTGACCATATACCTCTTCGAGGGTCAAATGTCCAGGAAAAAAAACTTTATAGGTTCATTGATTAGATTGAAATGTTATCTGCAAAGTAAATTACTGATGTCATGTTGTAGTACCTCTCCTTGAAGGTCTAATCATTACGATTTGGTGTTTCCAGTGAACTTCATGTATAATGAAATGTCTTGTTAGTTCACTTCTATATCACAAACATTGAGTGTTAAGGTTGATGCTTCTTTTGAGCATATTCTCACTTCTTTTTGTTACATGTCCACTAGCTTAATTGGTAGCTTCATATTTTGACAACTTATCTGATCAAGTGTCACCTCTCTCTCTTGTGTTATTTCCCATCTTTCTGTGACCATGCCACACACATTGTAGAATAAATGTCTTACAGAGAACGTTGTGTTTGATCTTCTTTTTTCTGGAGATGCTTTGATCCTTTGTGATCTTCCTTTGTATTATTATTTTTATTTGAGTTATGAATTTTTGTTTGTAAGTACGAGAATTTGGAAACTTTTCAATTTTGGTCTAGTCCTTTCAATTGCATGTTTCTATATTTTATAACTAAATTTGTTTTTCGAAGAGAAAAAACATTGTAGTTAGGTCCAATAGTGTTCGGACCGAACCTGGACCCATTTGAACCAATCCCAACCCTAAACATTAGGGTCGGTCTTCGGTCCAACATATTTGGAGTTTTGGTCTGGTTTGGATTTGGACTGATGAACAGCCCTATTTGGTTTGTCCGACATTTATGTGGTGCATGTAAAATTTAATTTTAGTTTCTGATTCTTTTGAGATCTGATGTGTCTCAATTCTTTTCTGCAGAACAATATACAGAGTATTAGGAAAGTGTATGATGCTTTTCTGGCAGAATTTCCTCTGTGTTATGGCTACTGGAAGAAATATGCAGATCATGAAGCACGGGTTGGAGCAATTGATAAAGTTGTTGAAGTTTATGAAAGAGCAGTCCAAGGAGTGACCTATTCTGTAGACATGTGGTTGCATTACTGTACATTTGCAATTGGAACATACGGGGATCCAGATACCGTTAGAAGGTAATGACTCTTTATTGATTGAAGGTTCTCACGAAGTGATTTAGGAGTGATTCCTTCTCTTTAGTTTGCCTGCCTTTTGTGCTGCTAACCTGATTTTGGTATGACTGAAACAGAGACTCCTCCCTTGTATGGTAAACGTTTATTTTGATGGGGGGAAAAGCACATTGGAAATTTGTATTTGTGATTTTAGACCCCTAGTTTTTTAGTCTCCCCCTCTAGGGTTGATGCGGTGCACTCGTAGTTCTCCCCCCAATTTTCCTTCAAAAAGATAGTCTTTGCTTGTAGTTCTCTTTGAAATATTGCTGTCTATTAGTTTGACACTCCAAGGGGCATCAATTTACAAAATGCTGCTGGGGAGATCTCATAAGATGGCCTCTATGCCTGCTCGGTTTCATGGAAGTAGTATATTTTTTTCCAGGAAGGTAATGCAGAAAATTTGAGTTCTAGTTTGGAAGTGCTCTGCACTCTTTGAGTGAATTTATTATCCTTCCAGGTTTACTGGCTATGCTCCTAATTATGGGCATGTTCACACTTGTTGATCGTGTTTGTGTTATCTAACCAGCACTGTTAATTGTGAGTTTTTCAGGTTGTTTGAACGAGGATTAGCTTATGTTGGAACCGATTATCTATCTTCTCAACTCTGGGATAAATACATTGAATATGAATATACACAGCAGGAGTGGGCTCGCCTTGCAATGATATACACGAGGATATTAGAGAATCCAAATCAACAACTAGATCGCTACTTTAATAGGTAAATGCACTTTTTCTTCTTGCTTAAATTCATGATTTAATATTTCTTTTGCTCTGATGGTCTCCCATCCATGTTCGAACTTCAAATTGTTTGCAGCTTCAAAGAACTAGCTGGGAGTAGACCATTGTCAGAGCTAAGGAGTGCAGAAGAAGCTGCAGCAGCCAATGCAAACCTTGTGGCTGATGGTGAAGGAATGTCAGAAGTTCAGCCTGAGGGAGCAGAAGAGTCTTCTGAATCTGCTAGTGCAACTGCAGGCTTATCAGATACTGAGGAGTTGGAGAAGTATATTGCAATCAGAGAAGAAATGTATAAGAGAGCTAAAGAGTTCGATTCTAAGATCATTGGTTTCGAAGCTGCTATCAGGAGGCCGTACTTTCATGCGCGTCCTTTGAATGATGCAGAGTTAGAGAATTGGCACAATTATCTGGATTTCATTGAAAGAGAAGGTGACTTAAACAAGGTATCTGAGTTACATTGGTTTTTCCAGGTTTCTGTTCCAAAAATTCTGCTAGAAATTTAGCTGTCCTTTTATATATTGACTTACAGTTAAGTAATATCTGCTGCACCATATGCTTTTTTGGCTAAATCGTTGGATGAAGCAATTTAAAATGGGATATTGTACTGAGACTAAACCAGGGCCTTCGATGTGGTTTCTATAAGGCTAAGTACTCCATACCCTCATTGTGAGTCGATGTTCTGGGTTCATGATGTGTTGTATAATTTGTTATAAATCTTTTTAAACTCCAAATGTTATGCATGCAGGTATCTTATCTTCTTAACCATGTCTCTATCAGGCAAGGAGGGTCCCCCTATCATATTTGAGGGGCCTCCCTGTTTCCACCAATGGAGTATTCTTTATGTGTCTCTCCTTGCTGATTTCATGGTTTTTTATTGTGCAAATAATTTAGGATTCGTTCGCTAACATGGAAACTCATGTTGTAAATCAGATTGTCAAGCTTTATGAGAGATGCCTGGTTGCATGTGCCACCTATCCAGAGTTTTGGATTAGATACATTTTATTCATGGAAGCTAGTGGCAGCATGGATCTCGCGCACAATGCCCTTGCTCGTGCTACCCAAGTATTTGTAAAGGTATATATACCTATGTTATGGACTCTTTAATATGGATAAAGGACACCTTTTTTTTGTGGTCGGAATAAAGTACACCTACATTTTTTGTTGCTCATGTGTGGGACTTGTCACTTGAACCACAACCATTTTTATAGTCCTAATATATCGTGTGTTTATCTCTTATTTATTCCCTGATCCTAAATATGGATGAAGGTCACCATATATGATACGCTTTTATGAATAAGTCAAGTATAATAGTTTATCATGCAAGGAACAAAAAGTAACTTTGGACTTTGCAGCATTCAATTTCAATTTGTCTATAAAGTTAAGTTTTAATGATGATGGTTGGACACAACAAAAAGTAACTTTTTCTAGAGATGTTCAGATGCTCTGCAGTGTTGAAGAATTGATTATTATGGAGACATAGAACACTAGGAGGAGTTAAGTACTTGCAATTATCACCTTAGTACGGAAAAGAGGACATCTTTTTTTAGGTTTTGTTCCGTATGTCACTCTAGTAGGGGATAGAATTCATCCTTAGGTTTGATGAATAGAATTATTTCTACAAATCATGGAACTTATATATAATTGTATGCTGGCCTTTGGGGTAGTTATTACACACAACAAGTTGTGTGGTAAATCTAATGTTGCCACATAAGTTGAATTCCTAGAGTCCTAGACTCCATGGGCTGTCATTTAGTAGTATCATTTAGACTCTTGAGTTATGCTATTCATTTGGCCAGTATTTTCTGGGGTTTTCATAAACATTGTTCCTTGCACTGCAACGATGAATGAATGTTTGCTGTGCTGTTGCTGCAGAGTCTACCAGAGATCCACATTTTTTCTGCTCATTTCAAGGAGCAGCAAGCTGATGTTTCTGGTGCACGTGCTGCCTATCAACTTGTGCATACTGAAATTGCTCCTGGGCTTCTAGAAGCTATTATTGACCATGCGAACATGGAACACAGATTGGTGAGATTTCTTGAAATTACTGGCTTGTGAAGGAGCTCAATAACAATTTCACTGGCACTTACTGTGTAACTTTGTAATATTCAGGGAAATAAGGACGATGCTTTCTCTTTATACGAGCAAGCCATTGCCATTGAGAAAGGAAAAGAACAATCCCAAACATTACCAATGTTATTTGCTCAGTATGCCAGATTTGTGTATTTGGTAAGTCTCTGTCGCTTCTTTTAGTTTGATTGTCCTTCCATTTCTTCAAGTTGCGCCACAATGTGCCTAAGTTGGTAATTGTATAAATTTTATCAGTTTCCACTCCTATTGAGCTCTGATATTGTGGTAGTCCGTAGGAAAAGGAAAGACCTGTGAAAAAACCCTCACTAGCACTGGGAAAGACCTCGAAAGCACAGTGCTGGAGTGTTTTTCCTTACATTTTTTCGATTCATGATCCTCTTGGTTTGAAGTTGATTCTGATAATGTTTTTCTTGTAAAAGACTAAAAGTACATTGATAATGAAGTGGACCCAGTGTTAGATTATACATTCAACTTTTACAATACTCCATTCTCTTATGGAATCTTAACAAAAGTTATTCAATTCTATACAGATAAATTCAGTTTCTCTTTGAATCTTTCAAGGAAACAACTTTGCTAGTAGGTGAATAGACAGTGTGGAACTGTAGCTATAGTAATTATGTCTTGTCTAGGTCTCTGGCTGTATTGCCCATCCAGAGGCTAGTATATCAACTTAGTTGTAAAATCAGGTTTTTGGTCTTAGTGCAAACAGTTAATAGATTATATCTGCTGCTAACTTTATTTGATCTGTGTAGCATGGAAGTGGGAAACGGACACGGCGAGAAACGGGGAAAACAGTAATCATAGAAAATGGGACATAACGAGGCAATATCATTAAAAAGCTATTGTAAAGATGAGTTCGTTACATAAATAATAAAACCAATGACATATGATCAATACAAAAGTGAAATTTAGTCTGCGACTTTGTAAATGATATTACTTCACAAGTTATTGTATACCCTATGAAAAGACAAAACGAGAAAAGTATAAAATACTTTACAAAATTAATAATAGTCCCTACAAAGCCATCCCTAAATAATACTTCCTCTGATCGCAAATAAATGTTGTTTTAAGTCACTGACACAATCATTGAGGAAGAACCTTTATATTACGTTTTTTAAATTTACCTCTCGTAAACTATTCCTTGCCCTTTTGAACCAATGAGTGAAAATTTGATATTGACATAGTCAATAAAACACTTTTCATAACTCTTAATGAATGGTCTTGAAAACATAAAACGACATTTAATTTGATCAAAATCTAAATGTTAAAACGACATTTATTTGTGACCAGATGGAGTAGCAATTTTTAGAAAATCTCCACACATGATCTCCCTCTCCCTATTTCCTTCTACTAAGAGAAAATGTCAGTCAAGCTGAAGAGGAAGAGAGGGAGTTTACAACTGCAGGTTCATAAATCTAATGAACCTTGGACATCTCAGAGAAGATTGCAGTTGAAATACCTCATTGCCGGAGCCATTCTCTCCGCTATCCTTGCTGTAGTCGTTTTCAGCCGCATCTTGCCGTCTCTGGACGAGGTTTCTGGTGACAAGACACGTGAAGGACTCGATTACGTCGCTGGAACAAGGAATTGCCGGAACAAGAGATTGAAAAGTCCTGCAACTTCTCTATCTCCCGGTTTGGGGCTAGGTTTTAGTTCAGGAAAAGGACGTGCTTTTTTGTTGTATTTATTATATATTAAACTAAAAAAAGGTGAAACGTGTCTTGACCGTTCGTCTGCCCCTTGAATCGCGTGCTGACCGTTTTCTCCCTGGTTTGACAGTTTTCAAGCCGTCCGTTTCCGTCCTCTTCCAAGTTTCCGACACAGGAAACCCTCCCGCCTATCGGTTTCCGTGCTTCATAGTATCTGACCATTAATTACCTTTTGTTTATATCATTTTATGGTTTACAGTTTTACATGTGTTCTTGATTATTGGTTTTGCCTTTTAGGTTTGTGGCGATGCAGAAAAGGCTAGAGAGATCTTAGTTGAAGCACTAGAAAATGTTCAGTTGTCAAAGCCACTTCTTGAGGTGAAGCCTTCTAAGAGCAAACTTTCGACTTTGCTTCCTTATTATCTGGAGTAATGATTAATGACATTGTATAATTTATCCCGCAGGCTTTATTACATCTCGAATCAATCATGAAGCTTCCAAAACGAATTGATTATCTCGACTCGTTGGTTGACAAGTTTGTGACACCTGATCCGAACAACTCATATCTGGCTTCAATTGCAGATAGGGAAGAGTTGTCAAAAATATTTCTGGAGGTAAGGAAGGGTAGTATTTGTAGACCTCAAAGTAGCATTCCAGTTTATATATATTTAACAGTTCATTGGAAGTAAATGAATCTACTTACAGTGGTAAAGATTAACTAGCTGGCACATAAAAGTGGTTTCATTTGGGTTATTTTTGTGCCTTATCTTAATTTTTTCTGTTTTTTGAGGTGAAGTTCTTGTATTGTTTTCTTCTAAGTTGAATTGAAATTCTGATAAGCTGTTTTCTGGTCTTTTGAGATACACAGTTTTTGGGTCTTTTTAGCGACATATCATCCATAAAAAAGGCAAAAGATAGGCATGCCAGACTCTTTCTACGCCGTAGGAACTCTTCAGAATCTAGGAAGCGTGATGCGGATGACTATCTTGCTTCAGATAAGGCAAAGTTGGCCAAGTCCTACTCTGGCATTGCAGCTACTACAGCATCTGTAGCTGCTACACAATGGCCAGCTGGTTATGGTACACCAACTCAGGCTTGGCCACAAGTGGCACAGGCCCAAACACAACCATGGAACCCAAGCTACACTCAGCAGGTAATTTCGCATCAGTAAGAATTTTTTTTTTTTTTTGTAAGTTCAGTGTTTGCCATTTTAATAATTATGTGGAACATAAACTGTAGAAGTATGAATTTTCATCACTTTATTGTGTGATATAGCTGAGGTATACATCTTGATCATGTTTCATAGAAGCTCGTAGACCAGCTTTTTCATTTCAAAATATCCGTGTTGTCAAATACCATTTCATATTATTTCATTGTAGACTCTTTGTTGAATTATTAGCGCACAATATTTTGGTACCTAGTCGCTTGCAAATAGTCACGTTCTTGCAAAGTCATATTTTGGTCTGGCTTGACAATCTTCTCTTTTGTGGCTCATTTGTTCTGTTACAAATATGAGTGGGTATGTATATTGGTATGGGTGTAACTAGATTCTCTAACTGTTTATGTGATCTAGTTGAAGGCCTTAATGTGCGGAAACTTTAAGAAATTGTAATGAACTTTCCAGTGAGACTTAATCTAGAACTGATGCAAGTCTTTGTTGTAGGCTGCATATCCCGGTTATTATGGAAGCACCTATACCCAGCCTCAAGTGCCCGCAGCAGTACCTCAGGTGGCTACTTATGGTGCTTATCCTGCTACATATCCCACACAGGTACACTCTTTTTCTGTTTCCCATATTCTGTGGTTATAGTATATGGCTACTTTTCATATTTTTCTATATGGCATTGTACCGTGCTAAAGAAAATTGATTGTTTAGGAAACTGGGATAGAAATTTGCTTTCCAGTCATCAATCTCCGCTCCGTGTCTTCTATAGGCTAACATAGTGACATGAAGTTCATCTCTGCTGAAGTATTCCCCAGTTACAACAATAAGATGACAATAACCTCCACCTTAAACATAGGCTTTATTGCATAAAAATGGAAGTAACTTGTGCTGTTTGTTAAGAAATATGATTTATTCCAATGGAACACGTTCTAATTTCTATGAGGAATAGGGTTTGTAAACGTGCATGAAGAACATGACTTGCGTTATTAAACTTTGAACATTTGTGCTTTTCCAGCAGGCATATCCCCAGCAGCAGACTTACGCAGCAGCAGCCCCTGCGGCTGCCTCAGCTCCTCAGGCTGCAGCTGCTCCTCAAGCATATTATGGAGCTTACTGACAATGCTCCTTTGCTGCTGCTTTCTAAGTCCCTATAAGATCGGTTGCTCGTCTAGTCTAGTCTAATACAAGGGGTGAGGCGGGTATTTACTTGTTTGAGTTTGTAACATGCCATTGCTAGATGTTAGGAAATAGGACGTTTCTTGGAGTTTGTTGATGTTCGTATCAGATTCTTGTCAGACTATTAGTGGTAGAGTTTTGAATCGAGTGTTCCGTGACACCCAATGAAGCAGACACTATTGTAAAAGTTATTTCTCGCTCTTTAGCTTTCCTTCTTCATTGTCATCCACCATTTATAAAGCATTTAGGTGCTCTTCGCTTTCTACATATAAAGTGGCAAAGCTTGTCCAGTAGACCGATGGTAAAGAATGAATATGGCAACAAAAATCGTGGTTTAAATTTTTTTTTACCTCAGAGTTCATCTATTATTTCTCATAAATGATTTGCTATACTTTTTATTCAGCTATATCTATATTTATCCAATACCAAAAGTACCTTGGGGGTCTATGAATAGTTTTATTTAATTTTGAAAGTGCCCTTGAATTCGATTGACATATGATATATAATTCTATATTCGTTTCATCTCCGCCCTCAGTTTGATTTATGTCATCGTCAATTTCAATTCCAGGGGTTGTCTTTTTCCTTGGGGGTCTATGAATATTTTTATTTATTTTGGTAAATATGTTGATTGATACTTGTGCCTTAAATTACTCTCTACTCAGAAGTAGAGTGCAATTAAAGACTTGTGTGTCAATCTGTTATTATTTTTACTAATTTTATATTTAAAGTTATTTTTTTGGTGATTAATTCTCATAGATATCTAATCCAAAAATTTATTAAGATTATTTTTTTTCCTATATATATTTAAAAGTATATTTTTAAAAAGTCGAATAGGACACGACATATGTTAAACTAGTTGGTGTAATTGTAGTGTCTACTTCACCGTCTTAATTTAATTTGCATGTGTCAATAAGTGAATTAGTTTGATCCCTACTAGATTTGTCGTAGATATGACAGGCAGATTAACAAGAAGGAAAAAGACAACACCTAGACATGAAATTGACGATGACATAAACCAATATTGAGGGCGGACAAGATACGAATATAGATTTGTACATCATTTGTCAATCAAATTTAGGGTAACTTCCAAAATAAATAAGGAATTGATTCAGGTCTTACGGAGTAATCTTGGTCGTGAATTTACTTGATCCAATTAACTACATTCATCTAATTTAAGAGAGTTGCGATGCCAAATTTGTAAATTTTAGAAGGTACGAGGACAATTTTGTCATTTTAAAACTTTTTTTTTTTAAAAAAAAGGGACATGGTGACATTTTTTTGTATTTTCAAGAGAAACTGTAACATTTTTTTTTCTCAGTTCATAATTTTAGTACAATTTGTTTAAAAATATACGCTATCAGTTCTTATATTTTCTATAATTAGTTTACGTATTACTTTTCTAAATTTGTAGTTATGTTTTTATGCACTTTGTTACTTGTACATGTTTGAACTAATAAAACACAATGTTTGAACTAACAATCCACAACATTCAAATTAATGATACCTAAATTTTGAACGAGTATTATAAAAGTTCATATTTTTATAGTTATGGTCACTAGAATCGAGTATTCCATTAGTTCAAATATTTTATATTATTATTTCATGCATTATTTTAAATTTATGAATAAATTTTATAAAAAAATGTGTGAATTCTTAGTACAATATAATATGAACTAACTGAACAAATGATTAGAACGAAGGCTAAAAAAAATATGAATCATTAGAACAATAGAACAAACATTTTGAACTAAGAGAAGAAGGGTGGGGACTGGAATAAAAAAAGTTCAATATTTTTATATTATTAATTCAAAAATGTTTGAACGAAAATGTATAAAAATTTTGAAGAAAAAAAGTGTTAAAAAATAAGAACTATTAGAACAAACACTTTGAACTAATTGAACAAAAATATGAACCATTAGAACAAATAATTTGAACTAAAAAAAGAAAGAGAAAAAAAAACTGGAAAAAAAGTTCAAAACGTTTAATTTATTAATTCAAAAATGTTTGAATGAAAATATATGGAAATTTTGAACGAAAAAATTGTTAAATATAAAATTTACTAGAACATACAATTTGAACTAATTGAACAAAATTATAAACCATTTGAACAAGCAGTTTTAAACTAACATAGCAAAACAAATTTTCACTACCTTTAAAAATTACAAAATTGTCACCGCATTAGAACATTTTAAAAAAAAAATTCAAAAGGACAAAAATGTCGCTCAAATTTTATATAATTACTTAAATGTCACTACGTTCCCAAAAAATTGTTAAATATTGTGAGCTAATATGTACCGTTAAATCACGTACATCAATGGTGAGAAATGGTTCATAGCTCCGTACTATAGTTTTAATTCTTACATGAACCAATTCCAATAAATAAAACCATTCATAGACCCCTAAGGTACTTTTTGGTGTTGGATAAATACAGATATAGCTATGGAGAGTATAGAGATTCATATTTTGACAATTTTTATTGTGGAATGTAAGCAAACATGAAAAATCGGATTAGGATGTAAAAACACAAAAAAGTTAGGATTTTAGGCCTAGATGCTAGATGTATAAACATGTTATTTCTTTTTGTATAAACAATATTTATATTAAAGAAAATGAATATAGGATATTAATTTAAAATAACAATATACATGAAATTTCAACAGTGAAATATTCGTTTGACTCAAAGCGGATATTTAATTATTCAATTTGATCATAAAAATATATATTTAAAATGTAGTACTAGAAGCCAAGTTTTTCTCAAGCTCTTCAAACATGTTATACATTGTTATGTTGTTACCATAGATAGGGTTATACCTTCCATTATACATCTCTTACCTAGTCTAACAAAAATTTTAGTAGATTAGATTTATTTTTATTTTTTTTAAGAAAAGGTACTTTCATTTAATGGTCCATAATCAGCGTACATAAATATGTAGGAATAAAAGAAACATAATTGTTATTTAATAGAAGAGTTGAATGTGATTGAGCTAACCGGTTGGTTGGTCTGTTAACATATCTTTTTACGAAGGACCATTAAACATCCTCAAACTTGCGGCTCTTTTAATGAAGAGTACCGAGGATTGCTCCCGTCTTCCCTCGTTGAATAACTCAATTTTGCAGTTTGTTGACGACAACCACATAATTGGACTCCAATATAATATTTCCTCATCTTTCTCTAGCCTAAGCCATATCCCAGACCAGCTTCACCCTCAATCTTCTCTACCCTCAACAACCATACATGTTGAATCAAAATCGCATATAGTAGAAACATTGGGGCATCTAAGTAAAGCATAAAAATCTATCTTCTCGAGCCCACATATATCACACCAAGGATCCTAAACAACCTATTTAGAGATAAATATTAATTCGATTGAAGTAAAAGCCTTTCTCATGTGCTTGTGTAGCCCATGAGTCCGGCAGCAGAGCTACAAAGAAGGTCCAAAGAAATTAAAAGTCCACGCAAGCATGGCAACAAATCTCATGTCTAGCCGGGGAAACAAACAAGCAACAACCATCCCCGAGGCATGATCTCGGTAGCTAAAACATGAAAACTGCCCGAGGTATGATCTCGGTAAGCAAAAACAAACGAAATTACGTCACACACGTGAACAATGCCATGCAAGGCAAACCAAATGACAAACATGTATGACGACAAAGCATTACAATCGGTCACAAACCCGGTTAGGATAAACATTGTTGAAAAGCTTGAAGACATGGTTGATGATGAGGTTAGTGGAAGTGTTAGCCGGAACTCTCTTGACATCGAAGACCATCCCATTCCTAGCGATATAGTGGCGGAGAAGGCAAAGATCTTGGCGCTCTTTCTTCTCCCTTTACCTAAGGCATTTCTTTCCAACCAATGTAGACAAGAGTGGATGGAGTCAAGCCCATTAGCAATGTTAAACCGGCATCTCACAACATTCCAGATAGTTCGAGTGTAAGCACGCCATACAAATGACTTGTCTGTTGGGATGAGGTTCAACTTCCACAATGGTTTCCAAAAGGTCCTATCAACATTATCATTTGATAACCCAACACTCCCTTGGTCTATATCCGTGAGATTCCAAAGCTACATGATATGCTGACTTCATCGTAAATAGTCTATTGGTAGTATGATACATTCAATGACATACCTGCACTCCTAGTTGATTTGGTTTATGTTCATTATAGTATCAATGTCACATGTATAATGTAGCTCTAACCAACTCCTCCTACCAAGTGTTGTTGGTCCAATCAATAAGATTACACACACATAAGGTCAAATCGGCATTAGGGATCAAAATTAGGTGGAACCTATGTGGCCTTGGAATCCAATTATCCCTTCAAACATAAATACCGACCTATTTACCATACTCCAACATAATCCATCGGTAAGCAATCGCCTACCTTCGAGAATACTTCTCTAAATGAAGCTAGGCATGTAGTCATCAAAAACATGAAGAAAAGAGCTATGAGGATGACATTGGCCTTGAGAAGCTTGACAATTATTGAATTTGGTTCAGTTATAAGCCTATATCCTTGCTTCACAAAAAGAGCCAAATTAAATGCTTTCGTATCTCAAAATCCAAGCCTTCCTAGATCCTTTGCACAACATAGCACTTTCATCCAATCCAATGAATCCTTTTGGACTCCTTATTCCCGCCAAAACTTGCACATCATACATTCAATGTCCACACATATCGATTCAGATATTTCAAAACAAGACATAGTGTAGGACGGAAAAACATGCACAACGGACTTGGGTAGAGTTTCCTTCCCAAACCTACTTAATGTGGACTCCTTCCAATCTTTAAGTATTTTCCTAACTCGATACCTCACATTAGCAAAAATCCCTTTCTTAGACATTCCCACCATTGTTGGTAAATCAAGATAATTCTCATTAGTGGAAACTTTCTTAATACGTACCAATAATACTCATAATGGTGTGTCTCTTATTATCCTCCACATTTGCATTAAAATGTAGGTCATCCTTGGCTAAGTTAACTTATTGTCTTGACACCTCTCATACTCACGGAGGATATTAACCACTTTATTACTTTGATGACAAGGTATCTTAGCAAAAATGATGCTATCATATGCAAAAAATAAAAATAAATAATTATAAATACATGTGGTAGAGGGAGCAATTTTAACACCATGTAATCTTCAACTGTCCACACAATTCACTCTTCCTAATCAAGCTTGAACTCTTTTTCATATATCAGAAAAAGAAAATGAGACAAAAGATCACCTTAACGAAGACTTTTCTCAGTGACAAACTCAACAGAGGGAATACATGGAAGAACACCGAAAAAGAGACCATTGAAAGACAGTTCATGAGCAACCCGACCCATCTATCCGCAAAGTTCATCTGTCGCATACACAATTCCAAATAAGACCACTGAATATGGACACATGGTCATTTTTTTTTTATGTCCAACTTGATAGCCATAAATCCTTTATTTCCTACCCTAGTTTTCATATGGTGGTAAACCTCGAAACCGGCCATTGTCCATTATACGTCTACCAAAAACAAATGCACTATTATTGTGGGACACAATCCTTCCCAAGCAACACTTCAACCTATTAGTTAACACTTTGACATGTATCTTGTACAATACATTACAAAGATTTGTATGCGTGATGTATATCAATCTTCTTCCTATGAGAAATAAGATTAGGAATAAAGGAAATAAATGTGCGATTGAGCTTATATGGAAGGGCTTACCATCAAAAAGTCTAGATATAAGATCAATGATTCATTTACCGACAATGTTCCAATTCTTCTTAAAGAAAAGGGAAAGTCAACCATCTAGCCTCGAAGACTTGGATGAGTGCATACCGAAGAAAGATACCTTGACCTTTTCCTCAGTGTATAGTTTGAACTATTCACTATTGTCACTAGGTTGTAGCGAGTTAATGGGACAAAAATAATCCCATGTAACCAAAGGACTCTCAAAAGTAAAACGGTTCTTGGAATAATCAACTACAGTACGAAAAATCGTCCCTTTCGATCTCTAGGTGGTACCGTTATCATCAATCAGTTTATTGCATGGTCTTATTCCGTCTCTGACAAATAATAGCTTTTGTATGGAAGAAGACAGTGTTGTGATCTCGCCACCGAAAATCGTTCACTTTTGTCCTTTAAAAGGTATTTCAAAGATATGAAATTTTGTAGTTCACATGAAGTAAAAAAACTGATGGGAAAATTTTCGAAAATTGAGATTTCTACAATCTTGACGAAGTTGTTAACTTGGTCCCTTATCTCTTGGTTCTTAATTAATTTGGTCTTCCTGAAAACCTTCTCGATTACAAGGAGAACTTAGCTTGATATATTGTAGCTGTCAAATGTGTTCTATATAACCTCAAATGCTTTAAATTCAATAAAAAAACAAGTAGACAACCAAAACTACAAAACCAACATATTCAACTCTAATATTATTCAATTCTACACTATATGTAATGAACGTGAATGCAAATAAGGGTGAAAACACAAAAGTTGATGTTATCACTTTACCTACACCTCAACTTATTACATTTACCCGTCATAGCACCACACAACATCAAAAGCTACCCAAATATAAGGATAATGTTTACAATACTTTGCAACAATCCATACCCGTCACGACATACCCCACTCTCATTTTATCTATATGTAATAGTTTGTATCCAACCAATAATTATCTCACTTATAACTGTCTATTTTCATCTCATCAAGATTATATTGCAACCATGATTAATGTTCGAGAATTGTCTACCCTTAAAGAAACAATGCAACACCCACGTGTGCGGGGGGGGGGGGGGGGGGGGGGGGGGGGTGTATGCATTTGAAAATGGACGCCCTCAAATGTAATAATACATGGGATGATGTTGGTTTGTCTTGAAGGAAACGCTTAGTTGGTTGTATAATAATTTTACAAAGGCCGTTTAGTCATTTTCGGAAACCGACAAATTGAAGGTGAAACTTTTGCTCAGGTGGCTAAAATGATATTTGTCAAAGTAATTCTACTTGTAGCGTCTATTTACAATTATTGGGAGCTTCATCAAATGGATGTGTGCAACACCTTCCTCCATAATGATCTTCACGAGGAAGTCTACATCTACCTCTCTCCAAGATTTTCTTTTATTGCCTTCCATCGAGTTTGTCGTTTACATAAGTCCCTCTACAAGCTTAAATACCCATAAACTGGTTCTTGTAGCTCACTTATGCCCTAAGCTAGTTTGGCTTGTCATATTCATACGATGACTATTCCCTATTTTCACACGTTCCACTTCTTTAACTAAATTCAAATCTTATCTTAAAAAATGTTTTCACCAAAAGGATCTAGGTCTTCTTTGATTTCCCTCCGGTATCGAGATCACTCCCACGCCTGCAAGTTAATTTTCTCTCAAAGAAAATACGCTCATGATATACTTAGTGAATCAAGCAACGTAGGCTCTTGATCGGTTTCTTTCCCCATCGAGCCAAATCACAATTAACTTAGCTCTTGACACTATGTCACTATATATTTGACTCTCCACCGAGTTACCGTTGACTCATTGGCCAACTCATCTCTTTCACTATCATTCGTCATGACTTGTCTTACTCAATCTATATGCTTGCTTAGTTTCCGTAAAATTGACCATCTTTCACCCGTAGGTCGCTATCCAAGTTCTTCAATACTTAAAGACACTGATCAAGGTATACTCATATCCCGAACTAGTAAAATGACTCTCAAAACTTATTGTGATTTAAATTACGCAAACTTTTTCCCTTACTCGACCCTCCTTAACAGGATTCTTTATTATCATTCACCTATACCTTTGAAAACAAAGATACAAACAAATGATCTCTCTCTTCGGCTGAGGCCACATACAAATCCACGGCATCTAAATTTTGAGAGCTCGTATGGATGAAATCTTTAATAAAGTTCCCTTGATATCACTCGCACTTAAATAATTTGAACATATTTTATTTAAGTTGTTGTTTGAGGCATCCATACTCCAACTTGAGTGGAGTATTACACTATAATAAATAAAGTTATACTTTCCATTATACTATATCTCTTTCCTACTCGGTAATTATCGTAAAGTTAATTTTAAAATTTTTATATCATACATATATGTATTGTATATAAAAAGTTGAAAATTGAAAACATGAAGACACTTATAATTTAATTCGATTTCTTTCAATTTTAAAAATAGTTATTCTTAAAAATAGTTATTCTTAAACTAGTTATTCTTAAACGTTTGTCCCCATTATCATTAATGATACGTTGGTGTACTTTAAGGAATTAGTCGGTTTGGAAATATAAATTTCCCTTTTTTTTTTTAACGAACCCGATCTTTTTACCATAAGTAGCTAAGAAGAAAAACACGACCTTTTCCGAACTTCTAACGTCAAACAAACAAAGTACTAGTCTTCTCACGTGCTAATGTCCACCGTCCGATCATCTACCCTCGCTTAAATATTGACCGAACGATCACATCACGATGGATCTTTCATAGTACATCTGGCAGCCGCCATTTCCCCAAAATCCCTCGATTCTCAATCAACGGACGGTATCCAAGCTATCAACGGCCGAGATTGAGCCTTGGCTTCTCCAATCCCCCTTCTTCAAGGGCCACTATAAAATCTCGCGAAAACTAGAGTGTGCAGTAGGATTATACGCTCTGCAGATCTGAACCCTCTCAAACCCCGTAAAAACCCTCGTTTCTTCATCGTCGCTTGCTTTTTTCTTTAACTGAGATTCGTCACTGTTTTTGGTACTCGTTTGACTGGCTATCCTGCAATCGAGTTTGTGCAGTTTCGACTCTGTCTTCTCTTTGGATTCTGCCAACTTGAATGATTAGGGTTTGATATTGGTTTCAGCTCTCGATTGGTGTTTGGGATCTGATCGAAAAGGGTTCCTCCGGCTCTTCAGTTGTTCTTGCCGATTTGCTGTTCGCAGGGATGGATTCTTCTTCTATCACTGCTCTTGGGGTGAGTAAACTAACTTGAATCCTGTGCTTTTATTTGCCCTATATTCGTCGTGATTGACCGAACTTCGTTTTTTTTAATCCTGATCCGCGTTCTTCTTGCTCATATTAGTTGTAATATGTTTCCATTTTAGCTGCTTATATTTTTTAAATTTTCTATCAGGTTGGTACTTACTTCATTCAACAGTACTACCGGGTTCTTCAAGAAACACCGGAGATTGCGTATCAGTTCTACAAGGACGAAAGCGCCATTACAAGGGTACTGAGCGAGGAGGAAGAATTGACCGCTTCGACAATTTTGGTAGTTTTCTAGCTCTAGTCTGATTTGAAATGAAAATCTCATTCTTCGAAATTTGTTTGTTCTTTTATCCGTAAGCTCACTTGAAACTGTTATTTTAATTCAAATTTTTATAATTGAACTATTTCAACATCACGTTATGCAATTTGGAAGCCTTCAACTCACTTGCTTGTAGGAAATGCCCGTACGTTTCTTCTTGGGAGGGTTATGTGATATCAGAATATTGACAGCAATAAATAGGATCTTCCACAAAATGACTCCTTTTCTTCTCTTGTTATTATTACTTTGCAGGATATCCATTCAGTTCTCACTTCACTGAATTATACTGGAGTTGAAATTTATAAGCTCAAGTGCCAATTTTCTTTGAATGGAAGCATCCTAGCTATTGTTTCTGGCTCTGTGAAGTCCAAAATTTTCATTGGCTCGAGGAAGTTCACACAAGTCTTTTTCCTGGCTCCTCAGGACCGTGGCTATTTTGTCCTTAATGATATTTTTGAATATACTGACGAGGCCTCTGTGCAACAGCAATCCCTGGTGCCTGATGTTTCCGATGTTAAAGTTGATCCTGAAGTACAGAAATCTACTTATACAGAGGAGCCAGGTATAGAATAATCTACTTAGGTTTCAAATATTGACTGGTTGTGCATCACTTGTGCTTCAAGTGCAATATCATTACTAATATTATGTTCTGCTCTGCTTCCTGATCATGTTTGCTTTCTTTTTTATTCATTGATGTGCCAAACTTTGGATCCCTTGGTCCTAGTTTTTTCTTAATGTATTTCATGTTTGCATTCTTTCATACCAGGTACTGGTTTTATAATAGCTGCCAGTTTTAACAAATGCCATATTGGTTGATACGTTTTAGATCTTGCTCTTAAAAGAGTATAGAGAAGCCCTAAGCCGCTTCTTCCAGGATCGTCAATATAGAGTCAAACTATATCTTACTAACTGATGGATGATTTTTTAAAGTATTTTCTGACTTTATTTCTCATATTTGTCAATATAGATTCAAACTATGCCCTGGAGGAAGAGTCAAGGGAGTACGTCAATTCTATCCAAATCGAAGAAGATTATCCTGTTGACAAGTACAGCATACCTGATGAACAGCAACATGAAGAACCTGAGGATGAGACTGTGGTAGAAGAGGCCCCAGTCGAAGAGTCTACCCAGCCCAAAACTGATACCAGCATCGTGCAAGAGACCGCACCTGCACCAGTCAATGAATCTGTGGCGGAACCCAACAGATTTACTTATGCCTCAATAGTATGTTCTTTTCCTATTTCAACTAACACTTTCTTAAATTGCCCAATCATGATAGATAGATGAATGTGCCATGTTAAAGAACATGCATTTTTTCCAATTAATTGCCCCCTTTTGCATAAGAACGGACAATCCCTGCTGTTAATTTCAACTTAAAGATCTAGAGAAATGGTTTAATCTCTGCTGGATCAACATAGTTAATGTGCTCTTACATGTTGTGTTTGAGGTGTCTATTTCTTTTTCCTCATTATACTGTACTGTAGCTTCCGCTTGTGTTAAGTGGGTTGGTACTTGTACATAAGAACGTCTTGGTAGTATTGTGATGGCAACACTGTTGATTTTGATGAGATGATCGAGTCCTGCACAAGGAAAATATGTCAAGTTAAAAGAGGTCACTTGTGAAGATTCAAACAGAACTATCAGCCCTAAAGAACCCGTTTCCTCTGATGATCAGATATAAGAAAATACTAAATGCTGATTTGGATGAGATGATATAGTCCTTAGATAAACTAACATGATTTTTTTTTCCTGCTTTGTCAATATCTATATACAATAGTTGTTTGCTAAAGGAGCAGCTGCACCTCAACAAGCTATTCGGCAAAGCGTGCGAACTTCTTCGGAGAACCGTAAGGCACAGACAACTGCTCCACCCGTACAACCTTCCGCGACTTTCCCTGTACCTGAAACTATTGGGACTAGAGTGGATGAAAGTATCCCTCATGAGGAAGGTACCTTTTCAACACTGTACACAAACCTATATTTATCATCTAGATAATACTATATATTTTTTCTTAGTACTTGGATCTCAAATTAAAGAACACTGCGGTGTAGAACATCTTAGTTCACAGCACTTTTAGGGTTTGTAGAAACGGTTGGTTTTGTGGTTGATGTAAGCTCTCTAACTTTTGGTATCGATGTTCATGGCCAAAATTTGACGATGCTGAGGTGCCTTTTCATGTTTATTTTTCTTGAAGCGTCTTTCTATGTCATTTTGTCTTTAAATTGAGTAAATCAATCATTTTCCTTGTCAGTAGTACAAAATTCTTTCCCCTCAAAGTGACAAACTTCTTTAATGCAGTTATGTGTGTAAATATGTTGATTTCATGGCTTTACTACACAGGGGAACCAACGTCTGTTTATGTAAGGAATTTGCCGTCAAATGTTACGACTGAAGATCTTGAGAACGAATTCAAGCACTTCGGTAAAATCAAACCCAACGGAATATTCATTAGGAATCGGAAGGTAAAGTTCCTTATGTGTTAATAATTTATTGCTTTAATTGCATGCTTATGTAGGCGACATATTTCTTGTAGTCCCTTGATATACAGTGAAACATATGTAGTGAAAGTATACCTTCTATTTTGCCTTGCAGGAAGTTGGTGTCTGCTTTGGTTTTGTGGAGTTTGAAGATCTTGCTAGTGTCCACAATGCTGTTAAGGTTTGATTTCTTATGAGGCATAGCCATTTGAACTTAATTATATTTTGAAGTCACATATTAAGCTGAATTCTTATTGGTAGGCTTCACCCATTTACTTGCTTGGAAGACAAATTCATGTCGAGGAGCGTAGAGCAAGCGGCACGGGCGTTGCTCGGGGTGGAGGTATGTGCTTGATATTCATTTGTGGGCTAGCTGGATAATAAAAGCCGGCTTCATGCCTTTTACAGCAATTCAATACGAGGATGCAATTATGTCATTTGTAAATGAGTTTTCAGCCTTCAATCTAGTAAAAAATACATATTGTTCTTTGCAGCTGAGTAGTTGAGCTGATTTAATTTGATTGTGTTACGCAGGAGCAGCAAGGGGCGTCGGGGGCAGGGGAAGAGGTCGAGGAAACTACAACAGAGCAAGAGGGAATGGTTTCCAACAGCGTGGCGGGTACGAGTAAAACTCAAGTTTGGATTTTGTTTGTGAGAAGTTTTAGCTGTTGTTTATTGGTGGATTAAGTTCGAATTGTTTGCCCCTAATTTAAAATGGGTATTTGTTCTAATATATTATGTTGGGGAGCCCAAGAGCTTCACAACAACAATTTTCTGGGGTTTTGTATGCTTTGTTTTCTTGTAGCTCCCCTTCTTCCACTTTCATCTTCTTTAGATTCAGTTATGCTCAAAAGTATTGCAAATTTTGTTGATTCGTGTGCTGGTTATCGTGTTTTGCTTAACCTTTACTTTCGAGTTCACATATTTTGTGGATGACGAACAACCAAAGTAGCTGGCAGTGACAAATCTTTTATTGTACTACAATCTTCAGTTTGTACATCCCACTGTTTCATTTGTACTGCGTTTTCTTGATCTATATTTCTTCAGCCCCGTGATTTCGAGAGTGATTTTATTTGCACTTACAATTTATTACAAAACAAGCAAGCCAAGTGCATTATAACGCATGACCTAGATGCACCACCAGTCTTTTTTCACTGCAAGTGTGCATGGGGGACTAGCCTGCCTTACATTCTTGGTGCAAGTGGGGCTGTTCGAGCTTGTTCTTTTTTTTTTAAATGAGCTAAAAATATGACATTTTAAAGCTCATATAAAATTTAGGTTTAGCTCAAGCAAGACTTGTTTATAAACGTGCAGAGCATGAATGCTTGGCTTGTTCGGTTAAATAACTCGGTTAAAGCAGGTTCACTTTTCTAAACATATGAACACACGTTAAAGTTCGTGCAAAATTTAGGCTCGGCTTGTTTATAAATGGGCCAAACTTAAACATAACAATGTTAAGTTCGGATTAAAATATCTAAGTGCATTATTTTAGCGGTGCAGCCGGGTGCTACTTGGTATCTGCTCGGCTAAAGCGCATTCACTTTTGAAACATATCAACACATTTTTAAAGCTTGTACAAATTTAGGCTTCTTTCGGTTTGTATAACCCCAGGTGCAAGCGGGAGGCAGATTTGGACCGGGTAAGAAGTGATGGAAGTTGTTTGGGTAATAGCAATTCCGTTTCGGGAACAAGGAAACCTTCGTGTACACAGTTAACGGAAAAACAATTTGAAAACCTTGTGAGAATGATTACGAAAGGTGTTTGATGATGCAATGGGAATTGTATTCATACCGACTTCGAGACTAAAGTAACAAAGCAATGCACCAAATAAGTTTAGCAAAGCTCCACCTACGGAGCCTTGCCTAATACAAACTTCTTTTCTCTAAAAGGTAAAAAGATTGTCAAGGAGAAGTTGTTGAACTCTAGCTGTTCCAAGTCACCGAGATGGGGCTTCGGACCTTGTTAGAGCTTTCGCGACAGTCAACCCATGTCAAGTATCCTTGAGCAGTCTTATCTCCACCGCTGCTTGCTCGTTTCTTCGACACCACATAGACTTTGTAGCTCAAAGTCTGTCTACCATTTCTGAACACAAGCTCTCTTGGTCTTACTGCAACCTTAATTCCCTTGGGTGCATTTACATGAACCGAGTAGGCTGAACCGGGTTCACCCACATTCGTCAGCCGCCTTTTGATCACACTTCTCGTCATACCCTTCTTCAACGTCACAGCAATAGAAGGGTAATTGAGACTAAACCCCTTGTTCTCATGCATGATTTCGCTACAACTCACATTTCTGTGAGTGATTGTAAAGATCTCCGATTTTGTGTATCCTAAAGTGCACAGATGAGTGATGTACTCATCTGGCCTTATGTCGTAGACCAACCCGGGGTTCATGGCCTTGACTGGGTTGACATGACCCGAACCCATAGCAAACGCGTTGGCTGGAACATCCCCATCCATGATTGGCTTTCCGTAATGATCAGTAACGTCTGCTGATGTCATGATTGCGGACTTCACAGCAGCCGCGGACCAATCAGGATGCGCGGAGCGAACAAGTGCTGATATCCCGCTCACATGAGGACAAGCCATGGAAGTGCCTGACATTATAGTGAAGTTGACTCTTCTAGAATCATCTGGAAGGCCTGTGGGTCCCAAGTTCTGTGGCCATGCCGCGATTATGTTGACACCTGGCGCAATCACATCTGGCTTGATTATTGAAGGATTTGATATGCTGGGTCCTCTTGATGAGAACCTTGCAACTGCAGGTGCTCTTGCCTTACCTAAAATTGTCCCTTTGAACAAAATTCTTGCAGTAGGATTTTTAGTAGAGTTTATGTAGTTTTTGAGACGAACCGCCTCTTCGTAGCCTATTAGTGTCGCGGGCAAGACATGTGCGTCGACAGAGTCTTCCTCGAGGTTGAGTTGTGTGTTGGTTAGGATCATGGCAGCTCCACCTGCTTTCATTACTACCTCTCCTTTAGCCGCCCTTCCATTGATGCCGCGGTCACAAACCACGGCTTTTCCTTGAACAAGTGATCTAGGAAGTGAACCTTCTAAGCAAAATTCACTTCCTGAATTTCCACCGGTAACATAGACTACCTCAAGCTCTCTTTGTGCTGTGTGAAGATTCTTGCCCGGGTAGATAGATTCTCCATAGAGGTATATTCCGTTTCCTGTACGGACATAGGCAGGGAATCTGCGATCAAGTGTGCTTGCACCCACAGTAGTTATCCATGGAGCCTCATTTGCAACTGAGCTTTGAATAGGCCCATTGTTCCCTGCAGCACACACAACAGAGATCCCGCTTTCCATGGCACGGAAGCTTCCAATGGCTATGCTATCGTCGTACAGCGGGACAGGAAACCCGCCTAACGACAACGAGAGCACGTGGACCCCGTCTCTAATAGCTGAATCCATAGCAGCCAATATATCAGAGCTGTAACATCCATTGAACCAGCAGACTTTATAAACAGCAATGTGGGCTCCAGGTGCCATCCCACGCGCATCACCCGCCCCATTTCCAAGTACGCTCACCTTTGACACCGGGGACCCACCAGCCGTCGATGAGGTGTGGGTCCCATGGCCTGCTGAATCGCGAGGAGACACATACTCAGGTGTGATCCCTGAGTCTGAAGCTACATGGTGACCTTTGATGAAGAATTTAGCTCCAATGAGCTTTTTATTGCAGCTTGAAGCATTGAAATTTTGGCCTTCTTGACATGATCCTTTCCATGTCTTAGGAACCGGGTCCATGTCTTTGTCGTCGAAGCTAGGACTCTCGGGCCAAACTCCGGTGTCCAAAACACCAATGATTGAACCCCTACCGAACATAGATTGAGACCAAGCAGACTGACCGGCATCGGAACCACCAAGTCCCAAGAACTTGTAAGAGTAGGTAGTGTGAAGCTCTACCTTATTATCCGGCCTGACCGCCACCACATCATGAATATTTCTTAAACAACGGGCTTCTTCTTCGGACAAGAGGGCCGAAAAGCCTTCCAATGCTGAATGATACGAGTAAAGAAGGCGAGAAGACGGGTGATCCTCGTCTGGTGAAATAGCTTGACTGAGGAAGGAGAGATGCCATTGGATCTTTGAAGGGAAAGAAGAGAGGGATTGTGATTGTGGGTGCAGCTGAACAATGTAGGTTTGAAGAGCTTGTGAAGTGATGAAAGAGAGAAGTAAAAGAAGAGCAGGAATGAAGAAGTTTGAAGTAGCCATTGTAGATGAAGGAGATGATTGTGGTTATGGTGGCGGAAAGTGGCATGGTTAGTGGGGGTATTTGAAGGAGAAGTTGGAAGATGAAACTCGTGAAATGCAAGAGCTCCCTTTGGGCTTACTTCACGGGGAAACTTTGTTAAGAGGTTGAAGATCGAGGAGCCTGAAACTGGAAACTGGGTTTTGTGTGGACTCACGGGATCTTCTGCTTCTCTTAAATAATAGTGCTCAATACTTATATGCTTCAGATTCAGGTTCAAATCAAACAGCATAAGGTGGCGTCTCATGTTAGGCTAGCCGTTATTTTCAAACAAGAAATTCCCCTCTTAATTTAGTGAATTTTTTCTTTATGACTTAAATTTCAATATGCAGAGATGTTGAGAATGGAGAATGTAATTGAATGGTAAATAGAATGAAAGCATTAATGGAGAGGAAGGGAAGTGATATGAGGGGCACGTGCATTTTGTTGCTTTGCTGCAAAACATCTGCACTCAAATTCTTTCTTCTAATTCACACGCGCCTCCTAGTTATCTTCCTTAGTTTATGTACAAACACACGGCCACCGTCTCTATCTCATTTAACCGTCTTACGTTATTCATGTGATACCTTTTCAAATTTCGGATACTTTGCTTACTTTAAATACGGACTTTTTTTTAAAAAAAAATTTTAATATAAAACCAACCAGGTGCCGAAGAAAATACATTGGGTTGTTCAAATTTTGAATTTACAAAGCAATAAAGGTCCTTAACGATTTTCTTTATCATCGCTATACACCTACGGCTATCATCTGAGGTGGGTATATCCAAGCGGTAGAGGTTGGTATAACGGATAGGGGAGGGTGTAAGATTACCCGGAATTTATGTTAATAGTTTGATAAAACTACACAAAATTACCCAATAATTCATATTTTTGCAAGAAACCACCATTTATAAAAATTTTAGCATAAAACCACCCAAAATACTCACCTATTTGCATTAAACCATCCCTTATACATTTATTAGCATAAGACCACCCTTAATCTATCAATATTTGCAATTAAGCATCCTATACAAGTTTAAATTACATTAACTAATTTAAATTGAAGCATAGACAAGTTAAATTTCTATTATTAATATTAATATCATAATTAGGTTCAATGGTTTAGTTAAGTATTACAATTTATAATAGAGAATTAATTAAAAAAAAACTATTACCCATATACCAAAATAAATTCAAAGTTTAAAAACTACTAACGCGTATAGAAATCATAGCCTACAAAACCAATTCGTATACGGTCTTGAATCTCGACTCCGCTTAAATTGATGATACGGTTTTCGAATTTAAGTTTTAAATTAAATAACTCGTAACTTGTTTTAATTGACCACACGTCATTATAACCATTTTTCATGTTGAAATATCCTAAAAAAACAAAAAGTTATGAAAAAATTTATAGATAAGAAAATTCCCAAAATAGTTATGGAAAAATTGCAATAAAAAATTTAAAATATAAAATTTTGAAAAAATAATTACCACAAAACAATCCGTATAAGAGAAAAATATTTGTAAGTTTAAGTTTTTTTTTCCGGAGTTTTCTGTTGTTAGTTCATCAAGCGATAGTTTGTGTACGAGTCAATAATTTTAGATTTTGGATTATTTTTGGTACATGAAAATAATTATAAAATTTTTTTAATTAATTTTCTATTGTAAATTCTAAGACTTAATTAAACTATTGAACCTAATTATGATATAATATTGATAATGAAAATTTACCTTATTTATGCTTCAATTTTAAATTATTTGATGTAATATTTATTAGTATGGGGTGGTTGATTGCTAACATTTATAATTAAGGTTGGTTATGTATCAAAAAAATTATATAGAGTGATGTATTGCAAATAGATGAATAATAAGGGTGATTCTATGCTAAAAAAATTATAAAGGGCCGTCCACTCTTGGTGGACAATGACAGACTTGCGCGATTTATTGCTAAAGAGTGATTATTAAGGATGGTTTTGTAGACGATGACAAACCTGCGCGATTTATTGCTAAAGAGTGATTATTAATAAAGAGTGATTATTAAGGATGGTTTTGTGTAGTTTCCTCTAATAGTTATGAAATACTATTAATCATATTGTTAATCGTTAATCCAGTTAGCCATATTTTCATCGATATGGAAATTCTGGTACAGTGGGTTTGCCCTAAATAGTTGTTTTTTTTTCACACTGTGCATACATGTTAGCCTATGGGGTTAAGGCTGAGGCTGCTGAGATGAGAATTACATTTCCTTTTTAAATATAAAGCAGTTAAGCCTAACCGCCGGAACCATCAGACTTGTGTGATACACTTACAGCACAGGTGTGATTACATGCACACGAAACAGTCACGGCTCTGTTGGACTGCCAGAAGACTTGAGAACAAACCCAATTCAATCCGTCTTAACCTGCCAAAATATTTGTATTTCCCAAAGTAATGCAAATACTTTGTACCTATTGCTGTCGAGCATGGATATAATTATGCAAAGCTATTCATGTTAGGTTACAGGCTCGGACTTGAGATGAAGTTACTGGTGATTTTTCAAAAGCTTAAGACAGCAAAACAAAGTACAAAACCAATATGAATGATTATGTGATAATTCAGTTCGCATATGACAGCAAAATCAGATCTTGACATCCGCTATAAAACAAAAAAAAAAAAAAAAGAGCAAGAAGACAGTGATCAAGCAATCTCATATTGATATCACAATAAGACAGCAAAGTCAGATCTTCAAAATGAAAATCGGGAAATCTTGTCTACTCATTATCATCCCATCAAAAAGTATTGTGTATGTTTAAATATTATCATGCACAACTTTAAGCCAATTATCATCAGCATCAAATCAAATGTGGAACTTCAGATTAGATTCAAGTCCTCAAAAATTTAGACATATCTGTAAAATACTTCAGGTAGAAAGGCATGTTCTTTTATTTGCAGCGGTAGTGTGCTCCACTTAAAATTCTTTTACCGACTACATAGCATAATACATTTAAGCATTTAAGACATAACTAGCAAAGAATTATCAAACAACAATTATAGGGAAGATGTAGATGCAAAAGCCTATCTGGGGAAGCAAAAGCAAAATCCAATATTTCTATTTGAGCTTTTGAACATGGTCATCAGATTGACAAGCAATATACTGAAAGTATTGAGGCAAGGCAAGTCAATACCTGGAAACTGATATTCGCTCTCACTTTAAAGTAGGCATTTCTATAATTCTATTTGAATCTACAGAGTGTAGTTCAGGTGTAACATCATTGACTGGGTCTACAATACCATGTTGAAGTCATGATTGATTTATTTGCTCATTCTTCCACGAGTTCTTTGCTGCTTCTGTAGATGAACCACTGGAATCCCCTTCACCCTTTGGCTTGGAGAAGAAAGGGTCCCATTCATGGGCTCCTACCTCGCGTTGTCCTTCATCCAAGAGAGCATACTTCCAACTATTTTCCTCTATAAAATTATCATCTGTTCGGCCCTCAATGATATCATTCCTCAAATTCGTGACTTTGTCGATGATTGCCTGAACAGCAACATCAAAGGCATCTTTAAGAGTTTCCAACTTCGACCGAGGATCAGCATAGATCAGCCTAGGGATGAGACTGATAACCGTCTCCCTCATTACCTTCACCTGTTCTACAGGAATTTGACGCAGCCTCTCCTCAATGCTGACATTCCTCTTGCGGATATCATCCTCTGGAATGAAGACTGAATAGGTAGAATAATTCTTTGGAAGATGCCAAGTGTATTGTGTGTAAGCTGAACCTGGATGGAAGAAGACTGGAATGCAGCCTGCTAACATGGAGTCAAATGCTGATCTTCGAGTGTATGAATCACCTTGAGGTTGTAGACAGAAAAGTGAGCTCTGGAACATCTTCATTATACTGCTTGGAGAGTGACATTTGCTCTCCCCAAAATCACATTCCAAAAGCTTACAGACTTCAGAACTCCTGCATTGATTAATTAGCTGTCCCCTAATAGATTTAGGATTGCCAGGCCTAGGAGCGCCAGCAAATGAAAACAACCACTTCCTATCCAACTTCCTCATCCGATCTTGCCAAACAAACACATCAGAATCCTGTGCAGGATGGAAGTAGGTTGGATATGGAATGCCGAAATCATTGGCATTCCAAGGGCTCGATTCCACCACCAGCATAGACATGTTTCTCGCAGCAGGTAGAAAGAGAAGCTTGTTACCCCAATTTGTTTCTTCATCTGTTAACCTTCTGAAATCCCAAGTTATCCTGCCAGCAACAAGAAAATGATCCTTCCCTCCCATGACCTCCCACTCAGGCCTTTTCATCAACCAGTCAACTAGATCAAGAGAAGCAGCATCCCTAACCGAGATATTATAACCCCATAAATACCGGGCAATGTCAAACCCAGCATAGAATGGCACAAATACAGCAGCAGCAAGAGAAGAATCATTTGTCAAACACTCATACTGCTTCATCCGGTTGCTGAAGATCACATCAACAGCAAACTGGTTAGTTGCATACCACCCAGTGTTAGAAAACACTCCTTCGACATTATCAAGTGGAGGACCAAGCCCATCATTACTGGTGAACTTACACATGTTAGTCCAAAGGCTCAATTTCCTACAATCCCTAAGCATATCCTCATTAAACCGGGACGGAAGATCATGAACATAGATATACCTCCCACCACAAGGATCATTCTTGTTCTCAACTGTCCTCAAGGCTCTCACCAAGGGAAATGTTTGTGGCTCACTAGGAGCCGAATCACTCACTAGAACAGGACTTTTAGATTTGAAATCGAGAGGTTTGTTAGGTAATTTCGACGCGGCCACATTGGTAGATTCAATTTCAGCCTGTTCACCACGAGATATGAAACTGCCGGTATCAATTTTGATCGGATTTGACTGGAAAGGAGAAGATTGGTCTACCGGGTGAACTCCTAAAACCACAAAATGGAAATACAACAGCAAGCCCCAAAACAAAGCGGCTAAAGAAGCCAGGCAACAAAGGCGGCTGCCATTATTCTTAACATTTCCCTTCTCCATATGGATAGGCATTGCGCTAGCAAACAACCTGCGTCTCATAACATCGCATACAAAGAAACACCAGATCCCAACGCCAAAGGCCCGTTTATTATTGAAGAAATCTTATTATCCGATCCGTGTTCGCTCACAAAGCCTTGAACCCTAATACTTCTGAATATGCAGACTGCGACAGGTATACGGTATAAAGCTCAATAGAGCAAATCAGGATAGGCAAGAGCAACTGGACTTAGGACTTAAAGTTGAACAACGGGAAGTAGAAGAAGCAGAAATGGATCAGTAAATTACGAAGCGAATTCTAAAGAGAAATTAATTCGTGCTTGAAGTCGATCTCAATCAAGAATATCAAGGAAGACTAGAGAAAGACGCGAGGGTGTTTGCAGCTAAGGGAGGAAAGAGGGCAATTTGGCAAAGGAGGGAAGGTGGTATGGAGAGTCGGTGGAAATAAAAATTCGCGGACTCGAGTCGTTCGAAGAGAGATGGTGGCGCAAAGTAGCGGCAAACGCCGTAAATTACGCATTTGTACAGTTGTCAAACCGCTGGAGTTAGTGACACGTGTTCCGAAAAGGAGGCGTTTGAGTTTTTTTAGAAAAATAACCATAAACTAGTGTATTACCCGTGCCTTGCACGGAATTTTAATAAAAATATTATTTGTTATTATATTTTTTTAAGGGATTATATATAAACTATTTTTTGTCATTAGATAAAGTAGATAATAAGCAATAAATATTTATACACTTTACCTATAACATTATATAATACATTAATAAAATATTTAACTGTACAATAATTTATATTTTGATTTTTATCCCCCTTATTATATTGATTCATATATTAATATAAATAGTACATTGGTAGCATATTGTGTTAAATTAATTGTTATATATAAATTAATTTAAGAAATAACACAATCTCAAGTAACAAAAAAAGTGATTGGAAGGGATGGAAACCGTAACATTTAATTGTTAAAAGTGGATTTAATTAATTATTTTCTTTTTTTGGTACTGATAAAATTTATTATGGATGTGGTTCTAATCTGTTATACATACCTCAGGTAAAAAAAAAGTGATTGGAAGAGATAGATTTAATTAAGATTTGATTTTAATATTTCGTTAAATAATTTTGTAATGAATAAACTTAATTAATATTTTGGTGGGCTGATTAAAAGCTAAAATGATACGTGGCAATGGGTATTTTTCTACGTGACACGTGGCAAGGATTGCTACTCCTATAATATATATAAGATAATTCTATTAATTACAATTTTTTTTTGGAGATAAATTAAAGGAGGAAACGTAATGCAAAATAAGGGGTGAAAAAAAGATTATCGTGATTCATTAACATTCATTTTACATCGTAAACACGTTAACGATATCCTTCATTAACATTCATTTTCAAATTAACCAAATATTCTCTTTTATATTATCTAAAACAAAGTAATTATTTCATAAGTAAATGGAACAGTATTATAAAATGAATTAAGAAAATCAAAAAACTAAATCATTTTAAAAAAAATCAAGTAAAGTCTTAAATTTATAATTTACTAAAAGAAATACAATCATAAGAAAAAATAACAAAATATCAATTTTGGAGTAATTAATTAAGAGTATTCAGATTAACTTTTTTTAGTAGAATATGGTTGTAGGTGGCTTAAGTTCATTATTTATATCATATAAGACGTTTTTACTAAATAAATTATAAAAATTATTCTATAAGAAGATACAATTTACCTTTTTTGAGAAAAACAAAACATTCTAGAAGGTATATCTTTCCAAAAAAAAAAAAATAAACAACGTGTTTCGTATAAAATATTTTAATATTCATTTTCAACGGATTCTACAGTCAACGCGTGAAAACTCATGTTCTTACAACCATACGTAAATAGCAATATGGTGAAACCTTTCAACTTAATTGTACTAATTCGGTAATTTGTATGAATGAGGCTGTCGAAGAATACACATTCGATGCCTATGAAAGTGTTATCTCAAGACCAAACGACACAGTTGTGTCACAAGAATAATGTTACACATAAAAAACAAATAAGATCAAGATTAAATGTCTTTATACCTTATAACAAGAACACACAGCAAGATTCCCTTCGTAAAACTGAAACAAATTTTCACTGGACCTCATTTGTCAGCTGAATGCAACAAGCAAGGATAGCAGGAAATGAATCCCAACAAAGACCCAAAAACAAAGAATTTGCATGAGTTCGCCAAGTGCCGGAGCTACTACTCCAATACATTATTTGCACTAACTTTTCAAAAACAAGTGTTGCCGCCCCTCTTCCTTGTAAACCCAATGATGCAACACTAGAGATGTGTACTCAAGAAGCTTATTCCTCCGACTCCAAATGTAACAGAGTGGAGTTGAAATGCTCAGCCTCTATTTGGTTACAATAAAGTATTACACCTATTTAGAGATGCAGAGTAGAGGCGGATGCTTACAAGAAAGTGAATTTGGAGTTACAAATTTGAGCTTCATGGGAAAGCTTCTGGAGAAACTTTCTCGCTGATAGTGGTTCCAAATTGAGGCCCACCCTTTCGGTAACACGTAAGAAACTCGACGGGATATCCCTTCAGCTTATGCGGTGTGATGCCAAGATCAGCAAAAGTTAAAGCTGCACGGAAGAAAGGAGATAACATTACTAACAGAACATGACACTGTAATTGGGAAGAGTTGTGTGCTGTGTTGAAGAGCATAAGATGCTGGGAAAGCCCATGCTTACCATTTTCTGATACAACAGTATCTACAGTAAGTGCATTGATCGCATCCAGATTGAATAAACTTGGTGTTGGCAAGGGGAAAGGAACTTTGTTGAGCAGCATTTCTCGAGGAGATGCAAGAGCCTAAAATTGTGGACTTTCTACATTAGTCTTATTCAAAACATAATAGTTCTAATAACATCAATCAGCTTTAAAATAATGTATACAATTCTAGGTATCTAGGAATAATATTTCCAAGGCCTTATCAAATGACCCAATTTTCTCTTGCCAATAATCAGAAATGGCAGGAGATCAGACCAAAGCAAATCAACAGGATTTTCCAAGTAACCAGAAGTGGCTAGTAAAATAATCACCTTGGCAATTGGAAATGGAACTGAAACATAGCTAGGATATTCACGAATCACATCAAACATAATCTCTGCCTGTAGCAATAGCAAACTTAGGTAAGGAAACGGCCATTCCATCTAGACCAGATAAGTGTTATTTAACACCAGAAGTGCAAGGCTAGTACCAATTGATGCACTGTCATAACTTCTGGCCCACCAAGCTCGTAGATCTTTCCCATGCTAGAGCCATCATCTTTCAAGGATGAGATTATAGCGGCAGCAACATCAACAACATATGCTGGTTGTATTCTGGGCAAAAGTGCGTAAAGAATGTTAGCAGGAGAACACTGGCCTGATCATCATTTGATTGTAACAAAATACAAAGAAAAAAGGGATGATGTAACTGATTTCATACTTGGTAGATCCACCCCCAAACAAGGGAATAAAATTATATTTCTTTGCAAAATGAGCCCAAGTATTTAAAATCCGATCTTCAGTGCCGACCATTGTAGCAGGTCTCAATATAGTAGCCTGAAATTTGTAAGTAGAATTATATCATGTTAACAATTATAGTACGACAACAACAAGTGGTGCCTTCAGTGCAGCATATCATGCATGAAATTCATCTCAATGATTCATTAACACATGGTATACACTGACAATTCATCAACAGTGTCAGAAAAAACAAATAAAACTGAAAGAAAGCAGCTAGATAACATACCTCTGGAATATCTCTTAAAATGGCTTCTTCAGCAGCAGCTTTAGCTCTAAGCATTCTGGATGGTGATGTTAGAGATGCCCCCAGACCTGATACTTGAATGAATCTCATTATTCCACCGTGTTCTTTGGCTATCTGCAGCCCATGACGAAATGGAAAGAGAAAACCTTAAAGTTAATATGATACCCTTGCCTACAACTATGTAACATAATATAGATTTACACAGGCTTAAAAACAGATCCACCAGCAAAGACATGAAATGAAATACGCTTATGAAAGCCATGGATATGTGTATATTTTCTATCATTGTGTTAGATTGATCTGACTAATCACATGGCTTCTGGGAAGAAAAATGCAATCAAGTAAATTATTAGCACAGACTAGCTTAAATTGGTTCTCTTACCTACATTAAATTTCAGCCTATACTTCCTGAGGAAAAACCAAAGGGGTGAAAATTGATACTCCAAACCAATTTGGCATAGTATCTAGTTTATATTATAATACACATAAGTTCCTTATTTTAGAATAAATTGAATACAGTATTGATAATTAAAATAATGTGAACAAGCACATATATAATGTACATATACTTTATGAAGTTACGACCTACCAAAGCAAGTTGAGCAGCCATGTGATGGTTCACTTCCTCAAAACTGTAATTTCTTGTTTCATACTCTCTTCCTGCAGAAACAATAGTTCAAAGCTAAACACCGCAAGGCATTTGAGCATGAAAAGAGAATATACAAATTTTAGAAAGTAATATACCAATAAGATTGATGACAACATTTGCCTTTGCCATTGCTGCTTTGATTGAATTTTCATCTCTTGGATCATATTTCATTGGTACAATCTAAGAAGTTATATAAAAGAAGCATCACTAAAAGGGAACTACATGAGTAAGATTGATAATAACACATGATAATTCTGTACCTGTCCCAGATCACCCATCAATTTGAGATGTCGAGGGTCATCCTCAGAGCCTCGAAAAGGAACCAAAACTTGAGATCCCATTTTAGCTGTGGAAAACCAAGAAGCAATTAGCAGAATATAATTTATGATTGAAGACTTCAGAGTTTTGAACTGAGAAAAAGGGCACCAGACAATTATAAGTTGGAATAAAATAGAATATTAAACATGCATGTGTATGGTAGCAGTAGTAACAATAATATCTGGCATGGTAGATGATACAACTAACCAAGTTGCTGCACAAGATAACGTCCAAGAAATCCTGTAGCTCCAAACACTGTTGCTACAATGCCACTGTTGAGAAATATTCACATTATCACACAAAAGAAACAAAATTAAAAGGCAGAAATTTCAACTTCACCCAACTAACGAAAACAGTAAGTATAGCAAGTTCTCAACTGAGATATATCAAACTTCTTTGAATATTAATACAAAAAAACCCTAAAGATGTTCGACATACAATATACATCTCATTGTCATAGAATAATAAACAAGAAAGGGTGTATTACTATGCCTATGTGTAACTTGTATATTTTGCAACTCGCGGAAAAAAATATTTGTAAACATTAATCATATAAGAGAATGTCAGTAACAGAATACAACCGGAGAACAGCAAAAGAAAGCCTTTAGCATGTGACTAACAACAGAGCATAGTCTGTTCGGAAACCAAATTATTTGGGGGAAATCTATAAATAAATTAAATAACTTGAACAACTCCAAACGGAAACCATTGATCATAAACTAAGTGGGTAACAAAACAGCCCTTTAGATTGACGGCAAGACCTAAAGGATAATCCCAGTTACTTGAAAGCCATAAGTCTGGAAACAGCAGTATATCAGCATAAATATGAGTTGAAATTTAGAACAAACAGGTGGAGACCAAGTATATAAGTGAAAAAAACTATGACCGGGCTCAAAGTCCTTAAACTATGCGCTCACTTCCAGGCACTATTACACATTAGACCTTTACATCTTCCATCGGAGAGACAAACAGAGATGATCTTAAAATAAAGACTAAAAAATGTCCTCAAAGGAAAAGAAAAAAAAAACTTCATTGACAAATTAGTTTAGTTTGAGCCATTATCAACATGGTGAACATAATAGAGCCTACTCAATTTCTTTACTATTAAATGACTAGAATTTAGAGCAATCAATCCCATATAAAAGATGTCTATTTGTATAGAGCTTCAGTTCCAATATCATCTATGGATTAACAAAAATATTCTAGCTGAAATAAAACTAAATGATGTAAACCAGTTCAAGGTAAATTTACCTAACAGATGATCTGCCACCAGTGCCCTTTCGAATAACGTGTCCCGTACCCCTAGCAGCAAGATTAGATCCATACCTCGGATGATCAACGCCATGATCTGCGGAGCAGAAACGAAATTCACTTCATTATTATCAACATGGTGAACGAATTAAAAAGATCAAAAAGCTCCAGATTCGAAAATTTAAACCCTAGAAATGCAAAATTAATTGCAGATTGCGATTGACATGAAAGAGTTTGGGAACCTACAAATGTCGTTGACAGGGTATAGAGATTTGAGAGTTGAGATTCCAGGTGAGGTCTTGAAAGACTGTTGCCCTAATCTCCTAGAAATGGTCTGCATCCTGCCCAGAGAAAGATAATGAGAACGAGAAGCGAGACGAGAAGGGGACTTGACTGACAAAATTGAGATTGCCTTCGCTTGAATTCGGACCATTTAATGGAGGATCCGTATCAGAGAATTCGGATCCGAAACTCTTAAGTTGATATTGGTGGGCCGCTCATATTTGGGCCTACTTATTTCAATTTGGTTATGGGCTTCTTTCCAACTCAGCCAAATGGGCAATTGTTCTTGGTGTATAGAGTTTTTTGGTCAGGACTACATAGTTTTGCCTTACCTTTGTTTTATGACTTTAGTTCAAACTTTTAGACCAAACTTATAAAACTTATTTGATGTAAATGTGCACCCGGGATAACCAAACACCAAAGTGTTACGTGTTTTTATTTTTAGTTTTAGGGTTTTTCTATTTTATTTAGGGTATGTTTTTAAAAAATTAAATTGTTAAATTGCACGTGTCAAATTCTAATTTGGGGTGTAAAATTTAAAGATACACCTCAGTGTATGTGCATCGATACCCGTTATTAAGTTATTCTGTTCTTTTAATGACAAAAATATAAATTTGGATGAACTTGTTTGGTAAATTGGGTTTGCGTCACTTAACTTTTCAGGTTCGTGTTTTTTTTAGTCGATAGGGCGGATAATAGTCTACCAATTACTCAAATTTAGCCTTTCAAGTCTTCATCTTACAATAAACCCATGATCTATTGTCTTGCAAGTTTGCTTTGGACACCCAAAAAAGAAGGAAAACAATTTTTGGTAAGGTTTTCGTTCGAATTATATTTAAGCAAGAAAGGAAGTGGTTACTTATTGCATGTGTTGTTGTTTCATAACAACATGTTGGAGTTTGTCAAACAACAAAACCATCCAAATAAGAAACAAACTATTCAACTGAAATTACATAAAATACAAGGGGAGGAGAATATGATAGAAGGTAAATCTCCGCCTTCTAAAATTCAACTTAATTATAACATATCTTCTTTTGATATAAAAATTACGGTCCATTGGAAATAATCTCCTGTTTTTATTTGAACTAAAATTTCGGTTCATAATATTTGGTCTTATAAGTGTTATTAATACTAAATTTTCTATAAATATAATTTTAATTATTTTTTTATTTATTATTTGTATTTTCAAAGTACTATTTCATCTCTTCTTATAAACTCTTTACGTTCTACTATCGTTTTTATACAATTTTTTAAAAATTATTATGCATCATTAAATATTATAATTTTTACTTTAAGATTTTTGTATTTTTACTCTAACGATATCTATTGAGAATAAGAAGGAGTACCTTTTACAACCGAATTAAATCTCGATCATTAAAATTGTTAGTATTTCGATGCAATTAATGAGAGGGAAGAAACACGAGAGTGGTAATCCGAATCGTGTTTATGTTGGAGGGTACTATCTAGTAAGGATTAGTCTAAATGAGACCAAGTAATGCAATTAAAATTGTAGTAGTAGCTAGGTTAGGTACTAGGTAGGTACTAGGAAAGTAGGATTCCGACCGACAAAATTGTTATGCGCAGGATGGCCATGAGGACTTCACATGGACTGTGAGATTTTAGTACCAAGGAAACATAATTTCAGCTTGGCCCATCCTCGACTTCAAGGACCGCTCTAAACCCAAATTCTCTATAAACTTTAAAGCATACAACGGCATGATATAAGTACTTGCAGAAGAGTGTGCTTATCCGGACATTCAGGCCGGTCGGCAAGCACATATTATGAAATTATTGAAGTGGTTATTGTATTTGAAATATTTTGAACTAAAAAAAAAAAACAAATTACACATACACTATCGATTATTGGAGGAATTATTGAAAATAATAATCTCGCAGTATAATATGGTGGGTTTGCAGAACGGACCATCAATCCGAATTTTAAATACCCAGTATTTTTTATATAAAAGTCTGATTTAAGAGTGTCCGACACTTTTAGACTTTTAGCCAGATTAATATCTTATATGAAATTTGAACCGAATAACCGATTGGATTAATTATTATCAAATCAGTCGGATATATCCGATTTAACTTTTTTCTTTAACCCCCATTATGTATTGTCAAAGTCCAATACAAGAGTAGTTGACCGATTTTATTTATTTTTTTTTGATATTGTACAATAAGTAAGTTAGACTGATTTATCTTTTGGATGTACACCATCCTAGAGCATCTTTTCGGATGAAATCTTCAACTTTTGGGGTGGTCGATGAAGAAAAATGCGGGTAAACGTGTTCCAATTCTACAAGCTTGTCGGCAACATTGTTGACTTCCCTAAAGACATGCGAAATCTTGACCTGATGGAATCTAGAAATTATTTTAGAGATATTTGATAAAATAAGTTGACCGACTATTATACTACGCACAAAATGTCCCCACTTTTGATGTGAGAACTTATTATCACCAACACGCCCCCACAAGTGCAACCAGAGGATATAGACCGAGATGTAGTTGTTCACATTTTATGTTCGCGATTCGATACCACGTCAAAGTCCGGTATGGATGGACCGATAGAACGGGGGTCGTGTGCATACAAATGTACATGCGCATCAAGCTCAAACTCAAGACATAAACCCGATGAGGTTTCATACTAAAACCAATTGACAATAGGAGGAGTGGCTCACCGACTTTATATACTAGGCTCAGAATGTTCCCACTTTCGATGTGAAAAGTTATTATCTTCAACATGTATTCGATATTGTAAAAACCGGAAAATTTTATTCCGGAAAACCGGCTCGAATTACCGAGTTAAGTGAGCCGAACCAAACCGATGCGGATTAACAAGGCTAACTGGACCAAATTTCATTCTTCTCTTCTTTGGGCCAGACACGGATAGAGCCTAGCGAGGAGGCCCAACTTTCTTTTCCTCTTCTACTTTGGAGCCAAGAGGGAGTAAGCCCCAATAACTGGCCCATTTGCGCGGCCCAAAACCATATCTCCTTACTCTCCTTGTTGGGCCTGCTTGAAGGGAACACCAGCACTCGGTACAACCTCCACCTATCTTATCCAACGGCCAAGCAAGCGACAGGCGAGCCAATCTTCCCTTCGTTCCCTTCCTGGTCAATGAATGTTACAAGGTATTGAAGATGACCGTTGTTGCGGGACTACGCTGAAGACCGGCGGACATTGATGGCTAGGAGACATTGAAGACCCCGGGAAAGATGAATATGGACTCCACTCTTCCCCACGTTCTTCTTGCCGGCACATCGTTACCAAACCTCCTCACTCCCGGCCTTCCTCCAAGTCCCTCGCCAACGTCTCGAACTTGACGAAACACACCCTCCATTTGCACTCTTTGAAGGATTCCTCTTGCTTTTCCTCCTCAAGTGCAATGAACAAGTGTGTGTTTTTTCAAACAATATTGTGATAAAGGTTGATGATTGGCCTTGCATTGTGAAACACACCCTCCATTTGCACTTTTTGTCAATACACCTTGCTGTTACGGACCTCTTTCTTGATTTCACTATTCTATATTGAGAACATTCCACTATTGCATTTAAACACAATGAGTTTTTCACTTCTATTTTGTTCTTGTAAGTTTTGCCTTTCATAAGTTCTCAATCTTCTGTTACCCAATTTTCTGTAACCCAATATTATGTTTCAAGCTCTACATCCATTGTCTGTGAGACAAGTGCCAAAACTTCCTCAATTGGCTCTTCCACAATTTCATTTTCCACAATTTCATTGCTTATCACTTTACCCAAACAATCACCAACTTCAACTGTTTTGATACACAATGGAATACTCCAAGAAAACTTTTCCATTTTATTAATTTCCACAAAAGCTTCAAAATCGTCTAATGTGTTAACATCAAATGACCCGAGTGAGCAATTGAAAGAATTCTTGTACGATAACTCAAGTTCAAACTTTGACATACATATTTTGAACCATGAGACAATCAAAGTCTTTAGATCATCAAATGATATTCCTTCTTCAACAATCAATGGCTTACTTGAGATATTTCCAACAAAATTCCATTCTCTATCCTCAACTACCCAATTGCCTCCAAAATATGCCGTAACGTATAGAAACGTCATTCCCGTTTAACAAATTTCATTATATATTCATGTACAATAACTATGATATATAAAATATAAGATGTTACCCAATTTCCTCCAAAGTTTGCTTCATTTGTTACCCAACTATACCACAACAATTTATACATTTTATTACCCAAATTTTGCTTCATATGTTATCCATATATACCACAACAGTTTATACATTTGATTACCCAAATTTTGCTTCTTATGTTACCCAACTATACCACAACAATTTATACATTTTATCACCCAAATTTTGCTTCATATGTTACCCAACTATACCACAACAATTTATACTTTTTATTACCCAACTTTTGCTTCATATGTTACCCAACTATACCACAACAATTTATACTTTTTATCACCCAAATTTTGCTTCATATGTTACCCAACTATACCACAACAGTTTATACTTTTTATTACCCAAATTTTGCTTCAGATTTTACCCAACTATACCACAACAGTTTATACGTTTTATTACCCAAAATTTGCTTTATATGTTTACCCAGCTATACCACAACAATTTATACATTTTATTACCCAAATTTTGCTTCAAATGTTACCCAGCTATACCACAACAGTTTATACATTTTATTACCTAAATTTTGCTTCATATGTTACCCAACTATACCACAACAATTTACAAATTTTATTACCCAATTCCTATACCACAACAGTTTACACATTTTATTACCCAAATTTTGCTTCATATATTCATGTACATTTTATGCTTTTCATACCCACACTAGTTTCTTCATAATTACATATATTCATATATTCATCATATACTCCAAAAATCTGTAAACACAATGTACACAAAACACTATAATTAGTCCCATTTATGAAATCTGTTTTGATTAGAAGCCAGAACATCAAAATTCGTTTTTAAAGTGAAGAGATCCAACATCAATAAGCATAATTTTGAGACAAATATAAGGATAAACATTAAAAAAAAGAGTTCTCAGATGCATTGCTTCGATTATCACATACCTGGCTGAATGAATGAAGAAATTATGAAGAAATTGTTCGATTGATGAAGATTGATTGTTTCAGAGGAAGAATATGTTTGATTTGATGAACGAGGTAATAGGTATTGTCGATAATCATTTTCGATTGATGAAGATTGACTGTTTCAGAGGAAGAATATGTTTGATTTGATGAACGAGGTAATAGGTATTGTCGATAATCATTTTCGATCGATGAAGACAACATAATTGTGTTTGATTTGATGAATTAGGTAATAGGATATGTCCATAATCATGTTCGACAGGTGAAGAATTGTGTTTGATTTGATGAATGATGTGAGATATGTTACGAGAATTGTGTTCTTCTATCGGGATCAACAAGAGTAATGAAGGAGAGAAAAGGAGATTGACGGCTGGTTGAATGAAATAATGGATGAAAATTTTTAACCTAGAACCTTATATAGGTCCATATTTAGTCCTTTCATATAATTTAGCTTACACACTTAGGTTCCATAATAAAAAACATACTACTTACTAATAACAAAATATTCTCATTACAATCATGTTTTTTAAATTAATATTCAATATATAAATATTATAATATATTTTTTAACAAAATCCGCAGCGGATAATGAACTAGTTCTTCTATAAAATTTAAAAACTAGATATTGATTTATGAAGCGGTCCAATACAATGATAAAAAAATAAAATTTATGAAACTCTTTATTTTAAATATAAACAAACATTATCCCAGAAAAATAAAGGTGCATACTGACATATATACCTGAATTTTCCAATTATTTCATACGAATCATATCCAACTATTTAATTCACATCAACAACAACAACAACCAATAAAAAATAAAAAATGATGATGATGTACTCGATCCGTCGATCGAATCTCCTAGCTTTCTGCTACACTGGTTCGTTTGCTTTTGTGCAGCATACTCCGCTTGAGCTTCGACGTGGCCAAAATGGATATATTTATTTGATTTGTGTATCTAAGAATGACGCGGCGCGTGTTCATCATAGTTAACCGATGGAGTTCGCACTGCCTTTTAATACATTATATATTTATATTATAATGAGAATGTCCATTAAAATAATAAGCATTGAGTTGATTACGAAAGCGGTGATTCAAAGACGAAGAAAGTTATCTCTCCGATTCCCAGGGTATGGTGTTTTCGGCTGTAAAAGAATATATGCTAAATATTATTATTTATTAATCAATTCTGACGGGACTAATAAGGTAGGGTTCATACGTTTCTTTATACGCACTATACTTGTTCACAAATATTATAAGGTAAATTAAGGAAAATAACTTAACATTTTGGATATTGCGGTATTAGACTTAACCTTTTAAAAATGTAACTAAAAACCCAATCTATATTATATGTTGCAGATGTTAACCTATGCTCGCCGTCAATAATTTTTCCGGTGAGTGATGAGGTGTCTTCTTTCTTTAATGACCGGATAAATTGCGAAAAATACAAACCTTTTGGGAGTATTGTTTGTTCGTAGCCTAAATTTTTAAAAATGAAAATAAAAACCAATATATACTACATGTCGTAGATGTTGGCCTATGCTTATTGCCGACAATTTTCCGGTGAAAGTGAAGGTCCGTGAGCAGAGTTATTTGAGAGAAAACAACAACAATAGGTCATTCATATGAAAGTTTAAGAATATATTATGTCATACATATGAAATTATCATCACACTAATCGGGTATTTGATTTGTTTGTTTGTTTGTTACGAATATGATTTGTTATAGAGGTTTTTGGTTGGGTATTGTTATAGATAATTTTTCAAAAATGATTTCAGAAAATCATTTTGTGTTTACTTAAAGTAATTTTAGGTAAATATACTTGACACCTTATCATGCAACTCATCACTTTCACCGAAAAATTATCGGCGGTAAGCATAGGCCAACATCTACAACATATAGTATATATTGGTTTTTCTTTTCATTTTTAAAAAGTTAGGCTACGAACAAACTACACCCTCAAAAGGTTTGTATTTTTCGCAATTTATCCAGTCATTAAAGAAAGAAAACACATCATCAGACAACTCATCACTTTCACCGGAAAAATTATCGGCGGCAAGCATAGGCTAACATCTACAACATATAGTATAGGTTGGATTTTTAGTTGCATTTTTTAAAGGTTAGGCCAAAGACCGCAACACCCCCAAAAGGTTAGGTCATTTTCCGCAATTTACCCAATATTATATTACTAGGTTAATCTGCGTGTGTTGCACGCGGTCGCTTATCTAGTAAAATCATTAATCATATAGATAATTCGATCACAAATATTATATTACTAGGTTAATTATCATCTTGTTCACAAATATTATATTACTAGGTTAATTATCAACTTATCTTAATTACAAAGTAAAATCATTAATCCTATCGATAATTCGATCAAAATACAAAAGTAGAAAAAACACTATGTTGCTCGACATGAACATATTTCGATCGGAATGCTCAAAATTCGGTAGAAAATTTCGATCGAAAATTTACAATTACATTAGTAGAAAAAAGCACTATTTCAATCGGAATGCTCAAATTTGACACATAGTTTCGATCGAAATTAGTAGGAAAAACACTATTTTGATTGAATTGAACGTATTTTGATCGAAATACAAAGAATACATTCGACATACGACTGAAATTAGTAGGGAAAAAAACAAATTTTCGATCGAAATGAACATATTTCGATCGGAATGCTCAAAATTTGATAGACAATTTCACTATTACGATCGAAATTAGTAGAAAAAAGAACTCGTTTAATCGAAATGAACATATTTCGATCGAAATGCTCGAAATTCGATTAAAGCAAATAAATTTGTTGTCATATATGTTATTCTATTTAATCTAACTAATGAAAGTGGATTTTTTTTTTAATTTAATCCAATATATCACGTCAATGAACACTTATAGTGGACCAATAATATGTTTTTTTTTTCTTAAAATGTTAATAGAAAATGTATATTTAATTAGGCAAAATAGTGATAAAAACCAACAAATATTAAGGGTGGTTGCGTCCGGTGACACGAACTTTAAAAAACTCGAAATAAAACACAAACTTTGAGGTGGTTGCGTTTTATAGCACAAGTATGATTCCGGTGAAATATCCGGATTATTTTGCTGATGTGGCGCCGGAAAAAGATGATTTGATATTTTTTTCTTAATTTATTGATACCTATGTGTATTAACTTTTGTTTCATATCTAAAAATTATAATACAATAAAGTACAAAATTATATACCATAAAAAAATTGGGATTATAAATTTTGTATGGGTTGATAACTTGATATGTAAGATTTTTAAAAAAATTATATATTTTTAGTATCAATATTTAACATTAATTTTATTTTTTGTTGATGAACTTTATATATTTATTATATAATTAAAAAATATATACCATAAGATCTTTTCTATACATGTAAATACTCCATCAAATAAATAAATTTAATTTGGATATATATGTGTGTTTTTCCGATTATAATCATTTATTGTTGGTATATATAATTATAACTTTTTTTTCCGACTATAAAGTCTATTAGTTTTTTAAGTAATGTTTTTAGGAAATATATTTTAGTTTAAGAAATATAAGTATTAAACTTAAGATAATTTTAGAAAATTATATAATGTTAACCAACTGTGTTTAGTTTTTTTTTTATCCGATTTATAAATTAATGATTTGAATTACATATTTAAAAATGGGGTGGGATGAGGTTAAGTATTTTTCAAATTATTATAAAACAATGACAGTTTTGTAAATATTTAAGAAAAAGTTGAGGTGGCATTTCTAGTTGTTTGACTAGTGGCATTAGTGTTCTTTGTTTTAGTAATTTAAATAGATTTGTAAAAAAGTTTTAAAAACTTTTTAAAAAAAAATTAAATATTCAAGTAGTAGACTCACAATATAAAAAGAATTTAGTTTTTTTTAACTTTATTGTATTTATTAGTTAGAAAAAAGTTAAATACACATAGGTATAAAAAAAGTCAAATCATCCTTTTTCGGCGCCACATCAGCAAAAATAAAACCCCGACATTTCACCGGAATTATACTTGTATTATAAAACGCAACCACTCTCAAAATTTGTGCTTTATTTCGAGTTTTTGAAAGTTCGTGTCACCGGATGCAACTATCCCTAGACGTAGTCATAATTCGTGATGAAGTGAGTAACTAATTCTTTATGTCTTATTTTTCTCCCGATTCTATTCTAGTATTGTACATGTACATAGATTTAGACTAGCGTATCAAATCTCTAAGAAGGCTCAAATAGATTATGAAATCCTCCTCGATACGATCGAGTAAATGACTAGCTAAATTAGTAAAGTTGATTAGTAGGTAGGGATATGAACAAAAACACACATCCCTATATAGTTAGCATAAGATTATATGATTGATAAAGATGCAAGCATTGGAAACATCTATATAACTCGTACGTGTTCGTTGCTACATGGTGATCTTCTCTTCTCCACACATCTTTCTTGTGTGGTAGCACTTGGATTCACGTACACTACCTTGCATGGCTTCTCTTGCAAATTCGATCATTTCCAAAGCCACATTCTTATATTTTAATTATACTTTTACACATTAAAAGAAGAGAAGTACATAGTTTGTTGCACATGCCACTTTCTTCTTTCCAATGAAATAACTTAGTTTTTTTTTAATTTTATTTTGAAGGTTCGTTAGTGGTGGCCAGTGGGTATGGGTTTACATTACATTACGTACACACACACACAGCATAACTTCTATAATGTTTAGTTTATATAACTTTCCAACTCAAAATAAATGTACAAATCTGACATGTGTAGGTAATGGATCATAACATATATATATATAGATCGAATTTTATGACTTGTATCGGTAGGAATTATTGAACAATAGATATATAGATGGATGTTTTTTTTTTTATAAAGACGAAAAGAAATATAAACGTTTTTTAAAATGCCAAGTGATTTGGAGATTTTATGGATGAGAGACGATAAATTCTCAAGTAACTGATTTTCTGATGTAGTAGGGAAGAAACATTATAAGCTCAGTAAGATTATTCGTGACATGATTTAACTTTTTAAAAATGTTGATCGTCTAAGAAACAAGAAAGATATTGAACAAGTGTTAGAATTAATTAACTTTATTTTTCACGGAGTTTCTTAAATGTTGTTAATTAACTTTATTTTTGAGGTCTTGGTGATGCGTCCTTGATCACCATGACCGTAGATGAGAAGGACGATGTTTTGTGGGTTTGCTTTGATGGACCGCTCACTCGTTCTCGAGTCAAAGTCATCGTCCAAGTTGCCGGCTCAATCATCATAGCATCATCACATCTCTCGGACCCGTTAGTGGCATGTCAAGTCTTCACTCCGCCATGACATAGGCTACTGGCTCCTTTCACACTTGACCCCGTTAGCGGCATGTCCCGTCTTTCCGGCGCCACGACATTAAGCTAGCATATTTATGATATTTCCCTATTTTACATTTTTAAATAATAGACTTTTTATTTTCGGAACTTTAATTCCGGAACTTAATTCCGGGAGTTAAATTCTGATTATTGATAGTCTTCACCTTTCAATTCGGGAGTTAGTCCCGACTTTATTTTCCGCCATTTAATTTCTGACTTTTGATTTGGCCATCATCCACTATATAAGTTAGGGATGCTTAGCCTCACTTGTAAAGCGTGGTCATTTTAATCAAGTATATTTGAAGGAAATTTCTCTCTTGATTTTGGGCATCACTTCCTCTTCAATCCCCTCAAAGTATTTGCTTGGATCGAAGTCTTAGATCCAAGAACTCACATTCGAGGATTCTTCTAAAGAATCAACTCTTAAATCCTCTACAACGTTTGTTCGATCTCCCTATATCGAATCAAACATTCGATCCCGCCTACCAAAATTCGACACAAGTCTCACTTGCACATCAACAATGAGTAGTTGAAGCTCTAGCTTGATCTAGATCCGGAGTTCATCATTCAACGTATCCAAGGACGCATCAAATTGACATCAAAGCAAAGAGATCGAAGTTAAATTCTCTTTACTTTTGTTTTTGTGCATTCATATACCAATTCGTTATGTATGGAGGATGAGATACCTTTTTATCCTTTTTGCCTTTGTTCTTCATCCTCTCTTCAAGATCTTAATATTGTTCGTCGTTGTTCATCCAAGTTTTCTTAATATTCTTTTTTTTTCTTGATTTTTTTGCCAAACAAACATAGGAGATATTTGGTTTGTCATCAAACCATCTATCGAGCACATTTCATCCTTAAACGACCCAATCCGACAAATTTGTTAATTTATTTTACCAAATATCTGGGATTTATATGTTACCAAAATTAAATATCTCGCCTTTTGATATTCCCAAAAAAAAGAGTAAAAACTCTTCAACAAAGCGGATTTGTTTTCAAAATGTTGCATCAAAAAAATTAAATATCTTGGGACTTATTTGTTACAAAAGTTGAATATCTTGCCGTTAAACAATCCGTCCATTTCCTATCTCTCCATTTTCTTACACACGTTTCAAATTTATCTCTTGTTTATTTGTGTGAATTGGTTCAAGTTTTGTTGGATTTGCCTATCTTGCTTAACCGCCAAACGGCCTTCCCAAAAGTAGAACCCTAACGCTCTTGAACTTGAGTAACGTTGACTTAACTTGTCACCTTTCTCATTTGATTGCTTGCAATGTTGTGTATCCATTTGGAATCATGACAAACGTTGAAATGAAAAACTCTCAGGATGCTCGTGATCGAGAAAATGCCTCCTTATCCGAAGAAAATGTCAATCTCAAGAAACAATTAGAGGAGATAAGGCACAAATTTTGGCCCTTACAACCGCTCAACGTCCCACCACAAATCCAAATGACACATTGATCGAGACTTCCACGTCCGATGCCTGTCAGAAAGGCAAAGGTCATTTGGGAGCCGAACCATCTAAAGGTCAAAGGCTTACCTCAATCATCGAAAGCCAACATCCAACACAACATGATGACAAGGAGTAACTTAATGAGGAATCCCGGTACTAGCCGTCCAACCCGGGGAAGAATCCCGGTACAACAATCAACAAGATAATGTCCCTCAAAGTCCCGATAATGATCTGTCCGGACAATGCCGTCAACGGCCTAGCCGGTAAGCAACATATATACCACGACTATGATGAGTATGACGAGAGAGATGATTTTGATGAGTCCGGGTGGCTCATGTCCGTTCATGGCACTCACCCGTCCGAGAACATATGAGAATCAGGACTGAGGAGAAGAATGGTTGCCTCTTCCTAACCCACTAGGGCATGCACAACCCAACCATGGGCGCCAATGGCATCAAGGTGGCCACCGACAGGCTTACCCCGATGATGATTATATGCCACGGCCCCGCCCTGAACACTATAAAGCTCGTAAGGAAGGTAAGGTTAAATTTCCAATTTTTTATGGTGAATATGATCCATGTGCTTTTCTTGATTGGGAACAGGACATGAAGAGGGCTTTGAAGCATTAACACTATGAGGAATATGAGAAAATCGAAGCGGCAACTTTGTATTGTTGAAGGCGTTGTCAAATCTTGGTGGAACGGTATGAAAACAATTGTGAGAACCGAGGATGGGCACCGGTTGCGACGTCTAGTGACTCTAGTCTCTCCCACTTCGTGGTTAGGTTGGATGGGACGGTATTTGAGCCATTCAACAAGTTGAATTAGTATATACAAAGACTGTCCGACATACATTCCATTACTCCTAACGGCCAACTAATAGAACCGTTAATTTCAATCCGGTCGAAATCGTTTGTACGATTTTGCATTTATTAATGACATATTCGAAACGGAATAATAAAGAGCGTATAAGAGCGGAAATTTTAAATGAGACCATATTTTTCCTTTAATCATTTCTCTAATCTTACACTCGAAGTGCAAAATTAGGGTTAAATTAATTTCGCACTTAAGGTGCGAACCGAAATTGAGTTTAAGTAATTTCGCACTTGGGTGTGACTTTAATTAATTTCGCATATGGGATGTAAGATTGAAATTGATTTAATTAATTCTGCATTTGACACCTTAAATCAATATTTTAAAAAAATAAATTAAAATGATTCTCCCACCCCAAGTAAGAAATTGACAATTTTATAAATACCTTATATGGCTTCATCTATACCAATAAAAGGCCTAACATGAATTTCATTTCTAGCCTATCTATTAGTTGTTCTCGACGGATATTAAACTTGATAATCTCTTTAAAACATTTGTAATATTTTATATAATAACATTTTAGAATTAAAAAATTACCTATACATATCAATATTTATATCTATGTTATGCCACACCTTACATTGTTTTATTTATTTATTCTTTTGGTGAAAATCTTACATCGTTTTATGCTTAATTAGCGCACTAATAATCTAATATTATATCATCTATTTTTTGTTATAAAAAGGAACGATACACTCCACACCTAATAACACTTTAATCTAATATAAAAATTATAGAAATAATGATCACTCGAGGATAGTCTCCTCAAAGAATACACTTAGTTTAATATATAAATTTTCAGCATTAATCAATTACTAGCTAGGCGGTAAAAGGCTAATTTTCTAAGTGTAATTAAGTACTATAATTACCTTCATAACACGACTTGGTGAAGACCTAACAAACCCACTTATACGATTCATCATGACAAGGCGTGTTCCAAAACAAAACATATAAAATTTGAGTTCTCTATATAAAAAGTAAGTCTATATAATTAGTAATAATTAAGTTTGATACGAGTAATCATACACAACTAATAATCGTGTGATTGTATACTCCAAATATTTGAACTCATTCAATAATGGTGTTCATTTTATAATATAAAACAAATAGAATTAGGAAGGCCCATACTAGATCACTTGATGATATGGAAATGCATGCATACATGCAATTAGGGTTTTGTAGCTTTTGGGTAAAGATATAATTAAGTCAAAATAATGGTGATTAAGTAGTTGCTTAATACGTACAAAAGGTCTTAATTCATTGATATGATGAAATGCGGCAAATTATGAGAGTGGAGCTATGGAGGTAGCTAGATCAATCCTTTGTTGTGATCGATAATCATTATAGTACAAATTAAACATGCCATATATTCTTCTTGGGATGATGCTCCATAGCACGATATTACAACTCCTATGTTACGTGATCGAAACTCTATTGATCATGAGCTTAATGCTCGCACTTAGTTACACAAGTCCAACTTTGTCAACTTAAGCAATCACACAAACCCAATTCGATTCGAACCAAACCTTTAATTGCGACCGATGATCGATCCTAGTAACTAGGATTAATATAGGTTCGATTCCGTATGAATAGTCGATCATGATCGACCTTATATATGTTTTTGACCTTTAGTTTCATGTTTTCAATATTTTTGTTGTATGTCATTAAGGTCTCCTCGCATGGATTCGGAGAGCGTTGTTTCCGGGTGATCTATCTATATGGGTTTTCCGATTTGGTATAATTTAATATTTTAGTCGCTAAATATTAATTCAAGGATTTCATTCATTTTTATATTGTATTGTATCTTTATTCACGTTTTATTGAGTTATTTTGTCATCGATCCGTAATTCAAAATTCTTCAATTTAATAAATTGTCTTTAACCATTTAGTATTTATAAAACACCATAATATGTATTTTTTTGTAGTAAATTATGTTATTTTCGTATTCTCGTAACAATTGTATTATTGTAAAATTTCAAACAGATTTTCAATAATATATTGTTGTTGACTTATAAAATGTAGTTTTGATTGTTTATCCACAAAGTTTTATATCATAGTTGAAAAGTATATTTGAAAATTACAAAAAAAAATTAAAATATATATATAATAAGTTCTATTATAATATCAAATCTTCCTTCTAATGACTCATTATATATATATAGACCAAATGGAAATCGATTTGAGTGACTTTAAAATTGATTCATGATTCTATTTAAAATTGATTCATGATTCTATGAAAGTTGTAGTAAACGTGTCGCGTTTCTTTGAGTTGATTGAATCTACTCGTTCAAGATCGAAGTATCTTATTTACTTGTACTTCTCAATCAAATTTAAGTCACCTATAACAATTGTCATGCATGTATAGTTTGAATATTTTTAATACACATTTTCAAAAATATTTGGTGTGCTATTGTTGCAACTTGCAAGATTCAAATGTAAAGTTATTACTGACAATTGTGTCGTACCGAATCGTTATTCTCGGATTATTGAAAGCCCAATTGTTACTCATAAAATGTGCACGTCAAGCTCAAAATCCTTTATCGTATCAACTATTCTCAAAACCAATATCATCACACGACAAATCATTTTCATCCCATGCTTCTCAATCTCCAATTCGCCTTTCCTATATACAAAACATGATCAATGGATGTTCTCCAATAACATGACCATTATAAAGTATAGAATTATGAATCTATATATAGTTCATGTTAAAATCTTAGAACTTGAATATAACTTCAAGAGCAAACCAACATAAACAATCTCACCATCAACTCACTCCAATAATCCCATTACAATACTTTCTTCACTTTAAGCACACTTCCCTGCTTCCCTTTTCATGACAATCCCAAATTATGCACAAAATACACTAACTTACATCAATTATTTACGTTTTCTTTTCTTTAAAGTACCTACACAAAATAACAATCTAAGAACCACAATATATTTTATTTTATGAATAATGCTAAAATTTTGTTAAATGGTTTCTTGGAAGTAACTCAAAAAAATATATTATCCACTTCTATGTTAAAACATATTTCATCTAAAGTTTCACTAAAATAACAACAATAAAGTTTCCACATCTTGGAAAGAAAAAAAATGGAACTATGGAGAGATGCACTGATTCACACTTTCACATACGCAAAAAAAAAATAAAAATAAAAATAAAAAATAAAGAAGAGAATTTGGAGTCCCCCCAAAAGCAAATTCAGTGAATCAAATACCATTAATCAATAGAAAATTAAATTAAGTTATTGAGAATTTTGTTGCTGAAAGTACAAAAAGTTATTAGGATATGAAAAGAATAACATTTTGATAATTATTTTATTTTTCTTGAAAGTTGTTCTCACATTTGTATATAGCAAAGCTAAAGAGAGTAATTTAGACAAGTTTAAATGGATGTAATAATGAACGGATCAATTTTACACGTGTATTAATTCCATGAACAAGATATCAACGTATCCTTAGATTTATTTTCATTCTGTTTTCGTTTTCGGAATTATAACCAGACGGAGGATTAATGTTTTCTAATATTTAAAAAAAAAACAATGGAAAGAAATGAGGAGTGCGAGGAAAAAGAGGGTAGCAAGTAGCAAGTGTCAAATCTATTAGAGGTAAAGTGCAAGTGTCAAAGAATGAATGCAAGTAGGCTAGTCACTCCACGTGGGAGCACCTGGTTTTATATCCTTGTCAGCATGCCATGTCATCGTCCTTTTTTCCATTAAAGGATAGCGTTTAATTATTTTAGAAGTTTTTTAAGTTTCTCTTAGATTCTAATGGACGAATATGACATGTCATTTTCCATTCTATCATCGACTCACCTCTACAATTTTTCTATTTAGATTCAATGGAGTTTTAAGTAGATCTACCTTCGATGGGAATATTCACATTCAATGAATAAATTTACAATGTAATATAAGGTTAAAATACTTTTAGGGTTTCGTTTGGTTTCAACTCCAAAAACGAAAACGAAATATAAACGAATCTAGTCAATACGTACCCTTATAAAGTTTTTTATAATCATTCCTAGTGGTTTTAACTATTTTAGTAGAATTTGATTAATTTTAATACCTATAAGAAAACAAAGGAGAAACAAGCTGTGAAATTAGTGTTATGAAATTTTACATCTGGTGTTACAATCGGACGATGACTTATTCTCAATTAATTTTAAACAAACTCATGTTTTAACAGAATTTTTCAATTACGCAAGCTGTGATATTAATGTTATGGAATTTCACATTTGGTGTCCAAAATAAATTACTTCACCCCTTATTTACGCACATGACTCCTATAATGGACACGGATATGAGCCGATCATTCAATTTCTATTACAAAAGCCACAAACTGAAATTATGGTTCCATTTTGGGACATGGGAGCCAACTTATATATATGTATATATATTATCTTATAAATTTATTCCCACATTACTTTGGATATACAAATTAATGCCCGTTAATCATCTCAAAACACGATAATCTTTATTACAAAATATCTACATTACACATTTAATAAGCATAATGCCCATCCTTGTGCAAAAATATGTATTAAAGTAATAAACATAGAGCATCCAATTCCCTTCACATCCTCTCTCTCTCTCTTCCCCATCCCTACAGGCTACAGAGTACAGCCTCAGCTCTATATATACCAGCCCATCCTCTTCTCCTCCATAATAAACCATCTCCTTTACACAGCCAACATCCAAACAAACCAGAAGAGAAACACAACCTCAAGAATCCCACAAAATTCACCATTTCAAAACCCACGATTTCAACCAAAAATGGACAACACAGTACTTGAAATCAATGAAGATCACCTTCTCTCAAGAAGAAGCAAATGGATCAACGGTCCGGTCATCGTCGGAGCCGGGCCTTCCGGCCTAGCAGTCGGAGCTTGTCTCCGTGAACAAGGAGTCCCATTCGTCATCCTCGAGAGAGCCGATTGCATCGCTTCTCTATGGAAAAACCGCACTTACGATCGTTTAAAGCTTCATCTCCCTAAACAATTCTGCCAATTACCCAAATTAGCCTTCCCGGAGGACTTCCCTGAGTACCCAACAAAGAAACAATTCATATCATACCTCGAAGATTACGCTAACAAGTTCGAAATCAGCCCTCAGTTCAACGAGTGCGTGAAATCGGCCAAGTATGATGAATCTCTCGGATTTTGGAGAGTTGAAACAGTGCAGGCGGATTATATTTGCCGGTGGCTGGTTGTGGCTACCGGCGAAAACGCCGAGAGGGTGGTGCCGGAAATTGAAGGGCTTAAAGAGTTTAAGGGGAAAGTGATTCATGCTTGTGATTATAAAACAGGGGAGGAGTTTCGCGGGAAGAATGTTCTTGTTGTTGGTTGCGGAAATTCCGGCATGGAGGTTTCGCTGGATCTCTCTAATCACAATGCTGCGCCTTCCATAGTTTGCCGCAGCTCGGTGAGTTTACTTTGATGCATTAAAATATAGTTTTAGATGGTATTTTGAAAAAAAATCTAAAAGAAAGGGTGTTTTTTTGTGTTGGCTAATTCTGTAATTTTGCACTATTCTCTTTCAGGTTCATGTTATGCCGAGGGAAATTCTGGGGAAATCGACGTACGAGTTAGCATTTTGCCTTCTAAAATGGCTACCTCTTTGGTTAGTAGACAAACTTCTGTTGATATTTACGTGGTTGATACTGGGAAGCGTCGAGAACTACGGGTTAAAACGGCCGTCAAAGGGACCGTTGGAGCTCAAGAACACACAAGGAAAAACCCCTGTACTTGACATCGGAGCTCTGTCCAAAATCCGATCAGGAGATATCAAAGTAGTCCCCGGGATCAAGAAATTCTCCGGCAATGGTGTCGAGCTCGTCAACGGCGAGAAGCTTGACGTTGATTCCGTAGTTCTTGCCACCGGGTATCGCAGCAATGTGCCTTACTGGCTTCAGGTGAGACACGAACTTAACTATAAAATAGTTTTGATATGTTTGTATGGTCGATGTGGGATTAACATGGTATTGTTTGCTTCTCGAATAGGAAAGGGAGTTCTTTGACAATAACGGGTTTCCGAGGACTTCGTTTCCGAATGGATGGAAAGGAATCGGAGGTCTGTACGCCATAGGGTTTACAAGGAGAGGGCTGGCCGGCGTTTCCATGGACGCGGTTAAGGTTGCGCAAGATATCGGAGAAATGTGGAAGAAGGAGACTAAGCAGAGGAAGCAAACCGTTCCTCGCCATCGTTGTTGCATTTCGACATTTTAATCGTACCAAAAACACAAAATATAAAGAAATAAAAATGGTTATGGTTGTTTGTAAGAGGGGAAAATGTAGAAGAGAGGCTTGTGAATTTGTTTAGAGGAAAGAGATTTAGGTGGAATATAGAAATTAAAGAAGAAAAAAAGAAAAATTGCAGAAAGAAGCCGAGGTTTTCGTACCCATTTGGGCTTCCAATTTTGTGCTTTCTCCTAACTTATTGTGTAAAAATGGTTCATATTATAAATTTATATGTATATGTATTTCGATTTTGAGTTTCACATACATTTACAAATTACAATAAATCTTCGCGTAAATCTTCGTGTGGTCCGGTCCAAAATGCAATTATTTGTTGATCTTTTTTTAGTTTGCATATTTGAAAAGTTGATGAAAATTGTTATGATGGACGATGCAACTTTATAATTGAACAAAAATTTTCCCATTTTAATATGTCCACGAGGCTAGATGACCCTAACTAAAAGTGATTACTTGATCACTTAATACAATATTATCTTTTTACTTTTAAAAAATATGACTAAAGCGGATTGAAAACACTAGATGACACGTCGTCTAGTTGATCGAAAGGCCGAAAAAAATCGGTAGACGCGCTAACTGTAATGAAGAGCAACAAAAAAGAAAAAGAACACATAAAGTATAACATAAAACCCAAAAGCAAACGAGATTTTCAGGAGAAAGTAGGATGATGCATTCAGCCGGAAACGACAACACAAAGTTCGCCTACAAAGGAATTACATAAATAGGAATCCTAGTGAACAATTTTAGACATCTCATATTTGGACTCTCAACAGAGCATCTAGTAGTCGATCACAAACTCACGTCTCTTCCTCGACAAACCCCTCGAAACGCCACAGGAAAAAATAACAACATCAAACTAAGAAGACGACTTTGCAGATAATGGGTATCATGCCATATAAAAGTGTATAACTTTAAAAGTTAGTGAATAAAGATTTATAAGAATAAAATTGTTAAAAAAAAGGTGGTTAAAGGAAAGAAAAATAGATGTCCAAAAACTTTTCCCTCTATCAAAAAATATTTGATAAACATAGATCTTGGTAAAACTAGGTGGAAAAATTACGATAAATTGGTCAAAATTCCTTCCTTTACTACACAAACAAAAAGAAGATAAGATGGGCTCAAATCCTAAGATTTGGACATTTTGTATAATTTTGAAGCGGACTTCATAGATTGCTTAATAGGTTCTGGGCTTAGAGGAGAGATGTCATTTTTTGTGCAAGGGGTATACCCTCATAAACAATAAAGGAATTGTTGACAAATAACTAGAACCGAAGATTAACTCCTTTGGTCATGTTTGTACTATATTTACAAATTCTTGATAAATAAAAACAACAAAAGAAGGCAACAACAGACGCCAAATCAACACATGAATAAATGGATAAAAGATGCCACAAGGCACACACAAATCTTGTTTATCGGTAAAAGAGCACGACATCTGCGAACCCAAATAAGCTTATGTGAAAATCTCCGTAGATGTACATTGAGGGTGGTTTGTTAGATCTAAAAGTTTTGAGTTGTAAATTGATATTGTGGATCCTCCGTAGATATACATAATAGTTATTGTATGTATGTGTGTTTGTGTGTCTGTGTCAGTGTATGTGTACGTGTGTATTATTTCATACCAAACAAGTATAGAAATATAACTCGTAAATTTAAGGTAATGTGTTAAGTAACTATCACCCTTGTCAAAGCAATAACAAATAAATGTAGTCTATCACTATATAGATAATTTTAAAGTGTATATAGTAAATCTATGTTTATTTTCTGTGAAGAGTATAATTGCACGTTTGAAAAAGTTTTTAAATTATGGTATTATAAATTATCAAACTGTCACGATTATGAATGTTGAATTCGAGCTCCATAATAACCTAAATCAATAAGGCCGCTTTATCGGATCAAACAGAACAATTAATCCAGGTCATCGAGAACTCAAGATCACCTACAAAACTCCTTGATCCAATCGAGTCATATCAAGACCTTCAACTTATGGTAAAATATTAAAGACATTCCCTTAACATTAACAAATCAATAAAATAGTAATATACATTTTATCACAAAATTTTAAATTACAATCTCGATTCAAATGCTACTATCCTCTAGTGATTTGTATAACATGTCAAAGATGCAAGATAGCTGGAGCACTTGTGTCGGGAAAAGGAGGGGCTTGACGGGGCTAGTCACTAGCAGTGAAGATCTTCTATATCATTCATATTTGTTTCATTTGTATCCCCTTCACGTGATTGGTGGATTCCACATTGTTTATTATTTTTCTCGTAAAGCACTAATATTTTAATCCCTATTTATTTAGCTTTATCCAATCACTAAAGAGGGATACATGTAACAGTGTTACAGAAGATCTTAATTGAATCAATAGCAAGCTCCGGAACAGGGTCATTAGCCCTTGGCTCGGAAATAGGCTCATTCACATGTCACATGTACAACAATATTGGAAAGGATGATGCATGATCTTAGAGAGGGGATGGGACAGATGAAGAAGCGTCTCCTCGTCAGACTGTTTAACTCAATATTCTATACAGGATTTCGTGGCGTGGGTAATAGAAGTAGAGGCAAACCCAAGTAGTCATAGTTGTGTAACCGATTTTTCTTTTAAATTTGGATAAATAACATCCATGTGATAAAGGTAAAATATTAAGGGCTCGTTTGATATCGTTAGGAATCATTTTCGGTAACGGAATGATTTCGAATCAATAAAAAAACTATGTTTGTTCAGAGGTCTTTTTACACATAAAAGTAATCTAATAAATTCCATTTTCATTCATTTCCCTTAACCGATTTAATTCCGTTTTCATTTCACACTGCAACCAAACCGCACTAAGATTTTCACAAAATCGTGAAGGTAAAAAAGTTGATAATGTTGTGGGCTGGGCAGGAACAGGCCTTAACATTTCGGGGTTCGGCCCAAAACGCTAATGTCAGCCCAAAATAATATGCACGTGAATCCTGTGAACATTTAGGGAAGCTATAAGCTGCAGATCATTACTCGAGAGTGACAAAGAGAGAGAGAGGCACAAGATCGAAAAGTCGAAACCATCACCATGGCAGCTACAAATTACCTTACAAATGGGATTGCCACCCGCTCTCTATCTTCATCACACGCTACTCTATTTTCACCTTCTTCTTCGTTTCCCATCTTCAAGCTGTTTAATCACAGCAGTCGAGCAACCCCTAATTCCTGCAATTTAAGCGGTTTCAACATTCATCATGGGGCGCGAAGACGATTTGTGGGCGTTCGAACCATGTGTTCTTCGTCCGGCTCATTTGGATCTCGATTGGAAGAGAGCGTAAAGAAGACGATTTCTGAGAACGCAGTTGTTGTTTACTCCAAAACTTGGTGCTCGTAAGAATTCTGTCCCGCTTTTTAATTTTTCCATCGTGTGGTGATTTAAATTGGCGGTCTTATGATCTCTTTTCTTGAATGTGTTCGGTAAGGTACTCGTCTGAGGTGAAATCATTGTTTAAGAAGCTTGGAGCGGATCCAATGGTCATCGAATTGGACGAATTGGGTGGGTTCCCTTCTTTCAGTCTCCACATATATGCTTGGTAAAGGGGTGAATTCAAGGGGTTGCATTTATGATTGACAAATTTTAATTATAAATATGGACACTGTATTTTTAATTTTTTATGGTTGGAAGACTGCCGATGACTGGAAGCAGATCAATGATTTGTGTTTATCTTGTCCTCACGGGGAACACATTTTAGGCAATTGATCTGAAACTTAACTCTCTTTTTATTACTAGATTCTGAATGGTTATTGTTTAGATGCATTTTTCATCTAAGCAGTCAAGGCAATCACCTTGCAATAGTCAACACTACATCTTTGTAAACCTTTGTTAGAGCACTCTAGATAGTCAAGCAGTCATTTTATTCATCAAATTTGTCATCAGTTGTAAACTGAACACAAAATAGTCATGATTTGGAATAATGGGTAATAGTGGAGACTGAAAATAAGCATCTGTCTTAGTATGATATTCTTTGCAGTTGAGCATCTTGAAAATTTCAGTTTATTAGATATTTGATTCTCTAGAGCAATGTTTCACTGTAGGTGCCCAAGGGCCACAATTGCAGAAGCTGTTGGAGAGGCTCACCGGACAACATACTGTTCCTAACGTCTTCATCGGTAAAAATTCTCTTGATAGTTGGGAATATATACTTGTTGCCCGGTTGAAATTCTAATGTTCAAAATAATTTTGCTTGAACAGGTGGCAAACACATTGGTGGATGTTCAGGTACATCAATTTACTTTTAACTCCAAATTCTCTATTAAGTGCAATCTGCAAAGCTAATTCCACTCTAGATATGGGACAGACAAGAATAATCCCCATGGTTTGGTGCAGATACATTGAAGCTTTACCGAAAAGGGGAACTTGAGGAACTGTTGACTGAGGCTAAAGCCAAGGGTTCCTAGATAACTTACATCTGCAGGGGCTTGTCTACCGCCGTGTTTCATTGAAGAGCAGATTTTGGTGAAAATATTTTCCTTGCCATGGAAAACGATTCAAATCAATCATGTACAATTATCCGTTCCTAAAAACCGATGCTTGAAACACTAGTCAAGTTTACAATGGACTCGTTAAGAGTCTCAGTCTCCATTTATGGCTTGTCACAACACCCTTTTGGATCCAATTTCCAACAATACAGGTGAAATAAGCAACTCAGTTTCTATGATTGAGTTCAGAGCCTTTTGCCATGCTCTTTAGCTTGTCATGTTAAATTAGAATCACTTTTTTTATTCTTCTCATTCAGACTATTCTTCCATAGTTTGTGGAAATGTGAAAGCAACGTGTGCAGGGTTTTGATGACCTTAATATCATCATCTGTATTAAACATTAAAATCCCATCTCATTGCCACCTTTATTAAGTTACAATATCTTGTATAATAAACTTTCAGCAACTGAGACTGCCACCAGGAGACACCCCAAGCTGGCTACAGTACTGCTTATAGGAGCTAACCCTAGAGCTAACTGCAGCCGGGTTCCGGCCCTCGCATTCAACGCCATTGATAGCTACAATGGTGGCTCCAAAACCTTGACTGAGTTCTGAGTGAACGTTGGTCATCCAAAACCAGAAGGAAGCCTTGAAGGAGACGACAGCGTTGTTGGAAACTATCTCGGGGGAGTTGAGACCGTCAAATCCGATGTTCTTTCCGGCTGGGCCATAGTTGTAGTTGTAGGAGAGCTGGAGTGGTCCCCTTCCGTGGTAGCTCTTCCTTGGGTTGCATGGCCAGTATTGGGTCGTAGTGTCATCACAGTAACTCTTTGATGCGCCGGCTCCGTTTTCGTCAATGTAGCAAAATGCTGCGTTTTACGATGAAAATGAAGTCAACCTTACTACATGGTTAAACTTATATACTTCATAATCGATACTAAAAAAACACACTTACATCCAGTTTCGTGAGTTACGTGAGCAAAGAAGGCAGCGATCTCCCTCTTGGCATCGTCCTGGGAGCCAGTAGTCCCAAACGCGGGGTTAGCGTTAGCAGCCGCGAGGAAAGCAGAACGCGAGTAGAACCCCTTACCGGGGCAGCCGGATGGAGCCTGGCCTATGATCCGGTTGAAGAATGCGTCACTGACAATGTCAGCAACCGTAGCGGAGCTTGCTGACCGAGCAACCACGGTCACCAGGAGAAGAGCTAGTAGGGCCCGCGGGTTTGGAGCCATGGTTCGCGTTTTGTAGTTGGGTGATCGAGTGTGATGATGTGAGAACGGTGGAGCAGGTTTATATAGAGATGATTATGTACGTATAGTCTAGGAGATTTTTATTGGATGGATTACTTAAGTTTCCTTGAAAGTTCTGAGTTTGAAATTCAAGTGTGAAAGTGAAACAAAGTCTCGTTTGGATGGCTGTGTGTGTGTAGTGGGTCTGGAGGAATTTAATCGTTGAGGCCGTGCGTAATGGGTTAGAAAATTTGAGTCGAGCACTTATGGTCATTGGTCAAGTACTACATTTTGAATCCCTGACTTTGTAGTGTTAAGATGTTAGATTTTCTCCGGTTCGGGATAATATTACAAACTACATCATTTTCAAAATTTTACGGTCAGTCCACTACTAACATCACAATTGTTGCTTAAATGTTTATATGAACACTAAAAATATTATAATCTCGTAAACACAAAAACCCAAATGTTTAGAGTTCTACAACTCTAACTCGAACCCGTAATATAATTACCAGTTCTCTCGTATTCCAACCATCCTACATTTCTACCACGTACTTCTAATTTAGGGTCTTGTGTATCATATAATCAGATAATCAATTCCACCCTACTTTCTCTTTTATAGGTCCTGAATATATATATATGTATGGGATAAACTTTTTTATGGTAAAGAGTAAGAAATTTCCAACATTAATGAGCGAACACTTCACATGAACAGAATATTATAATAGTTATAGGAGAAAAAATTGAAATTAGATGAAAGATTGAAAATTTACTAACAATAAACAGAAAACATAATTTAGACAATCAAATATCGTAATCATGAATGATTAATAGTCATCAACAGATTAAACCCTATTCTTAAGTCATTAATCACGTTGGTGCTATCAACTAACATCAAGATCATCTTATTCTATAAACATGTTCATGCTATTGATAAACATTAATCCACAAACAATTTTTTTTATTTATTTTTTATGTAAGAGATGAAATGATATTAAATTTTGGTATAAAAAATACGATAGAGATAATTAAATAAATTTGATATTTTGTTTATCCATCTTATAACTCCATCTTATAGCACGATCTTTGTAATATTAATTTTTGCGGAGTATAATATAGTCGAATAATTATTGTTTTTAATTATTGAAATTAAATAATTATTAATATATTTTAATAATTATATACCATAAATCATAGAAAACATAATTTAGTTTTGTTTGTAGAAATAAATAGTATCAAAAAAGGTTGTGTGTCTTATTCAATGGTTAAGTTTAAATATACAAATGTATATCCGATTGGTGAGTTCTTTATATAAGAATCTCTACAAAATTACACAAGTTGTGTAAATGTTTCTGAAATTTTGACAAAACTAAAGTGTAAACAGTAGGTCAAACAAAGTAATTATATTTTTAGCCTTAAATAATGAGATATGAATATCAATTTTATAGTAGAATAGCTTCGTTTCAACTTCACCGGAGCCAAACCCTATCGTAATAGGTTCAAATTAGGGATGTCAATGGGTCGGGTGATGGGTTGGTGAACCACTTCCATCACCCGTCGGGTGACCGGGTGGTTCGGATTTATCCGCGGGTGATTAAAAGGTACGAGTATTGTCAATTTATAATGTATTTTCAAAGTATTTTTGCATGTATAGTACAAAACTAGTATGTTCAAAATCAATAATATCTATAATAAAAATAAAAAAACTATTTAAAATGTAATATTATAACGTAAATAACAATAAAATTGTCATATTCTTCGTGACTTTTATGACTAAATATACAAAATTTAAGATACTTCGGGTGTATCGGATCGGGTGACGGGTGAAAGACCTTCACCCATCATCCACCCATCAACCGGGTTTTTTGGATTTTCAACCGCGTTTATGCTTCGGGTGATTCGGGTATTCATCGGGTGCGGGTGAATTGCCCAGCCCTAGTTCAAATGTTCAATCCAGAGAGCTGGTAATTTATGAATGGATAACTTGTAAACTCGCACATTTACTGTATGTCTACTTAAATTACTTGATGTACACGCGGTGGTAATTTAACACTTTATTAAATCGCACAAAACCATATTTCAATTATGCTTCATAGTATAATGGAATGACTTAATAATATTGTAGCCCATAAGTAAACTGGCTTCGATCAGCAAGTGAGGCTGCCACCAGGAGACACCCCAAACTGGTTGCAGTATTGGGTATACGAATTAACCCTAGAGCTAACCGCATCCGGTCTGCCGCCGCCGCACTCGATGCCATTGACTTTGGCAATGGTGGCTCCGAAACCTTGGCTCATTTCCGAGTGTACATTAGTCATCCAAAACCAAAGGGCGGCTTTGAAGGAGAGAATGGGGTCGTTGGCCACCATCTCGGGTGAATTGAGCCCATCGAAGTTCAGGCTCTGGCCTGCAGTCCCATAGTTGTAGTTCCACGTCAGCTGTAGTGGGCCCCTGCCGTGGTAGCTCTTGCTTGGGTTGCATGGCCAGTATTGTGTTGTGGTGCTGTCGCAGTAAGGCTTTGACGCTCCGTTTATCTCGTCTATGTAGCAAAGCGCTGCGTTTTGCGTGTCATACATGAAATTGAAAAAAAGGATCATTTGGATCGTTCAAAAATTAAATATATAAAAGAAATAAAGAAAAATACGTCAGTCAACTAGACGTTTCCTCTATTCTGGCATGTGTTATTTTCGGTCAAAGTCTATGCCAGTCAACTTAATCAAGTCGACTTTATGTTAGGCTGTTGTCGACTAAGGTACAGGTCAGAATTATCAAACATCAACTGAAACTAAGTTACTAACCCAATTGCTAGCAAATTGATCGAGAAAGGTAAATCAAAATTGTAATTTAGAAAGAAAAAAAAACACTTACATCCAGTCTCGTGGGTGACATGAGCAAAGAATGCAGCAATCTCCCTCTTGGAATCGTCCTGTGACCCACTCGTCCCAAACGCAGCGTTGATGTTGGCAGCCGCTAGGAAAGCGGAGCGAGTGTAGAACCCTTTCCCAGGGCAGCCATCGCCGGCCTGCCCTATAATCCCATTGAAGAAAGCATCACTGACGATGTCAGCCACCGAGACACCACTCGACGCACTCCCAGGGCTCGAGTAGCATGGCCCCTCCCGACACCCAGTCCCGCAGTAATCATCTCCGGTGCCACAGTACCCGTACTGGCTGCAGCAGAGACCGGAGGCGCAGCCGCAGTTCTGCGCAGCGGCGATACTTGATAGCACTAAGAGAAGAGCCAGTGGAATTAGCAGTTTCAGCGAAGCCATGGTTAATCAGTTGTGTTTTGCAAAATTCGGGAGATAGTGCCATTTATAGAAGTATAGTGTGAGAATTTGGAGAAGAGGGGAGTTTCCTTTGAAGCTTCCAAGTGCCCTTGTTGGGGGCGTGTATAATGGGTTCAGTAGAAGATTTGAGCTCTGTTGGTCAACAAGATTAATTATACGTACGTACGCATGTGTTTTTGAACCCCTGACTTTGGGCTGATGAGAGTGTACACTTGTATAGGTTGAATTAGCATTTCATTACCAATATGCTCCATCTCTAGTCTCTAGACTTTAGGAGTCATAGGGAAAATGTCTAAGAACTCACACATACGGCTTCTATTGGACACAAATTGATCAGTTACAGCTTGGGATCGGATCGTAAAAAGTTTGGCTCGGTCAATTTTTTAAACAAGTGGAATATAAACCTTCAGGCCCGGTTAGTTGAGCTTAAATGACCTAACTTTAATGGCAAAGCTGAGCAAAAGCAGTAAAGTTTCAAACTTTACAAAAACATTTATAAGAATAATAAGATGACGATGAACAAAAACATTTACCCTCGACGCTATTGTTACATCATAGAAGATGAATATACAAGCAGATATCTTTTTTTTTGTTTCTTCTTTCCAATCGATTAACTGCACATATGTCCTTTTAGAGAGCTGCACAAAGAAGACAGTAAGAATGGTAAACCAATGATTTGGTTTAAACCCAATGATACAAAATAGGAATCTTAATGCTTCTCTCCCTGTCCTTCTACTTAACTCTGCACGAAAAAGGAATGACATTTTACACTAGGGAATTCTGGTTTGACATGTATCTTGAGTTCCCGTTGTGCAATCCATACTGCAGAGTACCAAAAAACACAGGCTTAATATCAGTACTGTGAATTCAATTAACAGATTTTATTAGACGTCTATAATGTCAATTTCAACGCGGTAATAGCTAATAAATACAAAAATGAGAGCATCTAAAGCAGTAAACAGTTATGATGACAAAGCATATCATTGCATGTTTATTTGGCAACAGAATATAGGCTTCTGTTGGGATCTTTATTACTGAAGATGCAGAACCAAGGAAATTTTAAGGTTACAAACCTTTTCTCTCATCCTTGAGCTCCATATGTCAGAAAGACTTTCCCTGACTTCGCCTTTGACCAACCCTGATGCTTGACCCTGATGTGTGCTGAGCAAGGGCTCTCTGTTTCCCACCCTGGGATCAGAAAAATTGTCCTCAATTTCTGATTTCGTCCTTTGAGTTGTAACTATGGCTCTCAGGACAAATGCTAGTAGCAGAGATAGTGCCTAAGGCACATCACGAAAATCATTTAAAAAAAGTTAGCAGGAAGATGTGTAAAACTAATCTTTAAACTGTTCTTCAAAGGGTCCAGGAAACAAAATGTGTTCTAATAAGTTTCATTGTCTTACCGGTTGCTGCATCATGATTTCACATCTACTGTTTTTTTTTTTATGTTCTTCCCGTGTGAACTTTACTAATAAAGGTAAAATTAGTACAAAATATTTATGACATAGCATTCAGCTACGTATTGAGGATGTTTCACTCATTATTCTTTTACATATCATGTAGAAGAAGTAAGTCTTATTGCTGACAATGAAACCTTAAATACGATACCTGAGCTGCAAGAAAAGCTATACCAATCCATTTGCATAAATCAGCATTCTCCTCGATGAAATTTCTGAGGCTTTCAAGTTCACCAGTTGGGTCATAAGGAAGAACCTTCACAGTTAAGAACAAATATAAGAGAATTTATATGCACGAACCTGATGAGGAAACAGTATACAACCAAACTGAATATAAACATACCTCCTCCCAATTATGATCGAGCGCAATAAATGTCACCAGAGTCCCTTCAAGGAAGACTAGGATAGTAACGAGAAGAGTGTACTGCAGTTTTCACGAGTTAAAGAAGCCTATATTCCACAACCAAATCGATGAAATTCATTGAAATATATCCTTAAACCAACAATTTGAACACGAGTTTTGTTAATGGACAATTTCACTTCAGTCTTTGAGATAAACAAAATGGAGTTTTTCAAACAACAAGACTAACACAACTCTCCAATATAAATAGTTACAAGGATACAAAGCATAGGCAACATCCATTAATTGCCTCTGCTGCAACATGACCGATACAAGATATGCAGCAAAGAACAACACCAACTCCCATGAAGCAATATATGAACCTGCCAGCAACAGTGGAAGCTCAGTAGCCATTTTTTCATCCCTCGTCTTCATAAACAAAAAAAACTTTCTGTTCACACAAAATTCAGATTTTATTAGACGAACAGAATGATCATATGGCATAAGAGAACACATGTATCAATAGAAAAACGGAACAGATAATGTAGCAGAATCAACTCAGAGAATAAATTGTCCACACTACATTGCATTGCAGCACAACTTAAACTAGCACGAGGGAACGACAAGATCGGTACTAATAGCATTAGAGCAAAACAATTTGTAGGTGTATAGCTACCAAGCCTACCAAGGAGAAGGGAGATCATTGAAACTTAAGTTAGGCAACTCATCAGAGCCTGAAACCATGTCAGCTGCGAGATAGAGAGGATCAATCCGATCATGGATTGCCATTGCTTCGAATCTGTAAAATCGAAGGTCAAGAGAATCGGGAGCAGGAGCTACAGACGGTGGAGGAGCAACAGGAGTTACAGGAGAGAGATTGTGCCATTGATTAAGCATGTAAAGAGAGTAGACGACGATCAAAACACCGACCAAGAACTGGAGGAAATTGAAGAACTTGAGATTGAGTGCGAGGAATCCGTGGCAGCAGTTGGTCCTCATGGTTGATTGCAGTACAAAAACAAGTGATTGCAATGTCTGGAAGTAAAACCCCTGAAACCCTAACCCTAGATGCAGAGGAACTGAGAAAGGGAAGGGAAAGCCGGGAGGGGAGAGTGAGACAGAGTGAGAGAGGAGGACGGTGATATAATTATAGCTTTTCCCTCCGCCTTTTTTATGTTTTAATTTTTTTTTAAAAAATATTTTGTTTGGATTTTTGAAGGTGTAAGTTGTGTAACTGTTTTTCAAAATGATGTTGTTGCTACGAAGCTTCTCTAGGTGGGGCTGAGACCTTTAGCTGGAAGAGGGTCCCACATTCAGAATCCTATGCACCACGTTTGGTTTGTGACCTCAAAAATTATGGACACGAATGCAAAGATGATGAGTTTTTTTTTTTTTAAAAAAAAATGACGATATGTTTAAATTTTGCATATTTGTGTTGGCCTTTTGGTCTTAATCATTGATTTTTTAGATAAGGATGAAGCATCCATTGAGGTTGCAAAGTGAGGAGAGGAGAGAGGTGACATTAGAGCCTTGCATAAGATCATCTTTAACTCGAGACTTGTTTTTTCATGTGAGTTTATGATGTGACTTTTTCATGTGAGGTTATGATGTGACTTTTTCAAATGATTTCGGTAGAGTTTTTGATAGTATGTTTTTTTTGTCAGAGGGACCAGATGTTAGATGGGTTATTCAAATGTATTTGTTATTTAAGGTAATATCAACATACTTTTAATGGGATTATTAGACTTACCGGCGAAAATCACTATTTATCATCGTAACTACGCATTTCGTGTGTGTAGTTGACTGGTTCTCAACTACGCATATGGGGTGCGTAGTTGGAGTTCGAAAAAAATAAAAAAAAAAATGGAAAAAATAAACTACGCACTTGGCGTGCGTAGTAGAAGTACGCAAAAAAAATAAAAATAAAATAAAATAAAATAAAATTTTATTTATAAAATATTAACTACATCTACGCACTCCAAGTGCGTAGTTGAGTGAGTTCTCAACTACGCACGCGAAGTGCGTAGTTACGTTGTCAAATAACAATTTGTACCGGTACATTTAAAAATCACGCTTCTAATCTCCTATTTTACATACCTATGTATCTTATCTACAACAACAAGCATAGATACGCTCAGTGTAATAAGTTATTTTGAACAGAATCTCAGATTTTTTTGACCACGTAATGAAAAAATTAGGTCGTGAATACCATTGTGTTGAGAGCCTAGTTGATAAAAAATTGTTTCTGTGGTTTCTAAGGTCTCAAATTTGAGGTCCCAACTTAACATTTTTCCATTATACAAGGCTATATATATTAAGTGGAATAGAATAATCGCTTTCACAATTTTGTGTACCTCTCTTAGATAGTTGATGGTACAAGAGTTATGATTTTCTACCGTTGTCTTTCTTTTTATTAGGGCAACTACAACTCATTATGCCAACACTATCCCCCAACGAACATGAGCCAACCGTTTCACTGGTGGTTATCTCATTCCTAAAAATATTCAAAAATATTATACATATTAAAGAAGATATTAATATGTACTATATGTCCTAATTTGAGATTCGGAATATTATATATTTAGAAATTCTATATTATAAAATAATTTTAGGAAAAAAAGTTTTCTACACAAGATGGAAATTTCGGAAAATCATATATGAAAATTACGGATAATCATATATATTGATGTCATATGCTTATAACTATACCATTTACCACTTATGATTTTTATATATAAAAAAAAACTATTTTTATCGTAATTTTTTTTATATATTAATAATTAAGTTTTTTTCCCCCTTATTATCGCAATAGCTTGGATCATAAATATAATAGATTAGTTTAAACCAAATCCGTACTTGACACGGGAAATAAGCTAGTATATAACTATAAATTAAACCTTTCGGCTACTAGCCACTAAATTTGTCCATAAAATCTACTAAGATTTATCCTAACTACCAAATCATATCTCACGTCTACCACTACCACACCATTCGTTTATTGTTCAGCAACATCGGTATACACTCTAACATCTTACACGAAATTGGCATCCTTGGATGCAAACCAACAACTTTTCCGCTTAGTCGAAATCACGACTACCAACTAGACTATAACACTATTATTTATGACCTAGAAAAACACCGCAAACTTGTATTCCGATTAATTTATCTCACTATTACACGTCCACGACTATCCTATTTTGTAGATGTCATGTCCCAATACATGCATACACCTTGACACGGGTATTGGTACACAAATCTATTATCTGTCAATCACCTACACCATCTCAGGGAATATTTTTGTCCCGATCTAGTTATCAATATCTTCATGCATATTCAGGGGCGGGGTTAGAAAGGGGAAGGGGACAGTGTCCCAATTTACAACCTTGTTTTGCATTATGGAAGAAAAACCCTCCTCAAAACGGAATATGCACATAGTGTTTTGTTAGCTCATCTAGTAGATGGAGGGAAGGATTTGCCCGGAGTGCAAAGGTTTGAGTTCTGGAGTAGGAAAATATTCCTTTTTGTTTTAATGGATTTATTTTAAGCGAATAAAATATTTTTAGATGAAGAGACTGAGGGCCCGTTTGGTTTAAACTCCGGAAACGGAAACAGAATGAAAACGAATCTAGTTCATACGTACACCCTTGTTCATGAAGTTGTTGGGAATCATTCCTTGTGATTTGAACTAATTATAGTAGAATTTGATTAGTTTTAATACCTATAGGGTAACAAAGTAGGGAGAAGCTGGTCAAGATCTTATGTATCTCTCCTCATTTGTATCATTGTATCCCTTTCGCGTGATTGGTAGAATTCATATTGTTTATTATTTTTCTAGTAAAGCAATAAAACTTTAATCCTTAATTATTTAGCTTCAACCAATCACAACATAGGGATACATGTATCACTTGTATAAGATGATACAGGAGATCTCAATTGGGGAGAAGCAAGTGCATTTTGCATGAAACCAACCGAATAATTCCATGAACAAGGTATATATGTGGACTAGATTTGTTTTCATTCCGTTTCCGTTTCCGGAGTTACAACCAAACGGGGGTACGTGAAATTTATTATTACATTAATTTTTAATTAATAAAATCAACTCAATATAATTTTTAAATACACTAGTTTATCAACCATAAATTAATTTTATTTAACAATTTATTTATAAAAAAACAACTTTAAAATTAATATGCAAAACAAACCTTCTTGTTTGTATATTTTTATTTTAAAAAAATATGCATAAATTTAGATGAAAATTAAATGAAGTTTATAAATTTAGATGGACATTAAGTAAAGTTTATTCTCAAAATCAACTCTTAGTTAATCTAATCAATACAATATAATTTCAAATACAATAATTCATCAACTACTATCTAATTTATTTATAAAATAAACTAAATATATAAAATTAGTTTAACTATTATCTAAATAAATAAAATATACAACGAAAGCTCTAATTTATAATATGCAAACTTTATTATGCTTATAAATAAAAAATAGATTTTAGCGTTGAATTTTAAACTTAATGTACGAAATATATTATACAATTTTTTTACCCCTAAACATGTTAGTTTATTCTCCTCTCACCTCTCCAATATCTTTCAAAGAAAAAGAAAAAGAAAAGAAAAGAAAATTATTTCTCAATCTTCCGCAAAGGCAGAGTATCGAGATTTGGTTGTAACGACTTGTGAGCTTCTATGGTTAAACTACGTGTAAGTTCCTCTTAGAACCCCCACTGCTATCTGATGCACTTGTACCGTGACAAACCAGTCCGCTATCCATATTGTAACAAAACCGTTGTTTCATGAGCAGACAAAGCACATCGAGAATTTAATTGTCACATTGTCCGGACCAATTGCAAAACGGCATCATCAGAACCCGTTTTACCCGATCTATTGAGCAACTTATTGATATGATGATTAAAGCTCTTGGTCATTATTGTTTGAATTCAAAGTCGTTCAGAAACCGATTCCGGTTTAAGGAGGGTGATAAATATCTTAGATTGTTAGATCCAAATCTTTCAGTTACGTTACGTTTGTTATTTCATCCTGTATTTAAATATGCTTCCCCACGATCAATAAACATCGGATTGAGTTTATACTTCTCTACACTTTTCAACGTATACAAAGTACTTTCACTGAATATAAATGTGAAGAAGAGATGGGATGTCTCAATTTGAATAAGCTTGGATGATCGAGGACCCAAAGTAACAAGATAATCATTTTATGGGCTGAACCCATTGTAGCCCATAAAATCTAAAATTGCCTTCATAATTCATTACCTTATATTAATCATATTCATTACCTTCATAATTCATTACCTTATATTAAATGTAGGTTCTTAACTTGGTACAATATAATCAATAATCATTCACTTCATATATTCATAATATATACTTTCTACGCTTAACATACGAACTTCAATGGTATCAAATAAGAAAAGCAAAATATTGATCTTTTCCAAACGTTCGTTTTTAAGATTACAACGAAGAAAAGGAATTAGAATGTTCTAAATCATCCTTACGAATAAAGTAGAAATTTTAGCTTAGAGGAGACATAGACTTTTTGAGATTGTGCAATCTAGAGAAATAAGTTTATCGGTCACATTACTAATCTTATTGTAAAATTATTTAAATAATAATTTTAGCACGATAGTGATAGTGTAAGAGTTTGCTAATACATAATAATTGTGGAGGATTATGGTTCCCACACGACAATATTGAGATAATAAATATAGTATATAAACTTGGCGGGATACTCCTCTTATTATCCATTGGTTTTAGTTTGTAACTCTGTTGGGCTTATGTGCTGGACTTAGTCCAAACATGACTATTTTTTTATAATTGTCGATTAGTTTTAGCATAAAACTCATTAAATTTACCTAAAGTGGATTTCTTGGTCTTTGTGGGGACCGTACAAAATTCAACAAAAGAATGATAGCCATATGATTATTGATTAGCATTTTATAACAAGATTGATTTGTGTATGAACTTCAAACTTCTCCTGAAAGGTTTATTGTCTCTCGTCCATGAAAGATGAAAAAACAAGTAAAAGATGAGGAAAAGTTGGGAGGTTTCCGAATCCAATCCTTACATGTAAGTCTGAAATCACTAGGCTGTATCCATAGAGTATATATCATTATAGCATTCAAAATTATTAAAAACATAATGCCTCAAAATTCCATATGAAAAAAAAATGACAATAAAAAATGTTTATAGTTGACATGTATACAATATATCTGATGAGCTAACCTTAACAAAAACATTCGGATCTCCATAAATGAATACGCATGTACTCATCAACTTCCACAAGTATATATATATATATGTATGCGCGTGTGCCCTAGCTAGTTGGATATTGGGTTTGGCCCGCTGGGTACTTCGTGGGCTTCTGCAGCGAACTCTCCTCTACCTGGATCCGTTGTTTTCGGATTCTTTGCTTTCGTCGATGGTTCAAAGGTGGTGGTGGTGGATGATGAGTCCGAAGCTAGGGTTCGGATGTGAGGGTGCGCAAGAAGGAGAAAGAGGAAGAGAAACACTTTGATGAGTGGTTTAGCCATATATGGAACAATTAAGGATATGATCAAATTAAGAAGAAAGAGGATCTGTAGGCAAACCTGAGAACCCACAAGGGATGAGTGATCATTAACAAGAAGAGGCCTTGAATTGAAGGAGTATATGTATAGAGAGAGAGACAAAGTAAAGTGGAGATGGAAGAAAGGGGGGTTTACAATTTGGTTTCATTACAATAATATATATGCAATCCTACGTGGGTATACTAATTCAAACTTCAGGCTCCCCGCAATTACTTAAATGCCCCTCTAATTATGGGAAGCTTTTAAAACACGACTTGCGCAATTACACAAGTGAATACGTTCGTCCTTATTTGAAGTCATCTTGAATTTAGCCACTTAACATCCTCATGTGAAGATACGTAAAATTTACTACATATTATATTTACAACAAATTGCATACACTGAGAGCTGAATAAAAAGACCTCTAAAAATTATCACGTCACTATCCTGGTCCAAGACGTCAATGTTCCGGTTTGATACTAGTGGTTTTACCAATTGACAATATGTATAATCCACCAACCTTATACACTAAGATTCCGTTTGGTTGTAACTCAGGAAACATAAACGGGATGAAAATAAATTTAGTCTACATGTGTACATTGTGGTTTAATGCAAAAGTTATTAACGTCACTATCATAATTTTTTAGTTTCATGCAAAATGCATTTGCTTCTCCCCCACCCCCTAATTTTGTTTCCCTATAGGGTATCAAAATTCAAAAGTAATCAAATTTCACTCTAATTACTTCAAACCACAAGGAATGATTCTAAAAAATTTCATGAACAAGGGTATATAAATGAACTAGATTCATTTTCATTTCCGAAGTTAAAACTAAACAGACCCTAAATTCATACGCTAAGTTCATGATTTTTCAATTTTAAATGTTTAAAATTTATTATCTCAAACCACTGTTTATCACCAATTGCAAATGGTTTTTTAACTTATTATTATATTCACAAAAGGTTGTATTCTCTTACGATATACTTTAATTAACAGAAAAGGTTTGAAACTTGGTCAATTTGATTCTACAATCTGTCTCAATATACTTAAATAGTTTTAGTTTGTGTCCCTATTCACAGTACTAGTACGTAATAGTTTATAAACAAATGAATGAATATATAATATATAATATGCTTCGTTTGCCTGTGACCAAAGCGTATCAAATTCGGTGGCATGGGATCATTTTCGTTCTATAAGCCGAGTAGGAAAGTTAAGTAATGCTTCTCAAAAAAAATAAAAATAAAATACTAGACTTGTTGAGATTTCTAGTATAAACATCAACTTTTCATGTACCCTTCAGTATTTTGTGAAATGTAACTCTTATACTTCATTAAAACACATTTGAATACTTATGTGTGTATTATTGTGGTAATTGAAGATAATTCAGATGTTTAAAGCGAAAATGAATTGAAGAACAATTCTAGATATCCTTATCGATCAGCTTTTGTAAAGATTGTGTTTGAATATATATACTCACAAATAATGTAGTATCGGCAAATATCTAACGTAAAACACTATTTCATGATTCATTTGCTTCATAACTACATAGGTCGTATTCGATAAGGGTCAGGGTGTATTACGAGATTTATAAAATTTATTGAAGATGAAAATTATAAGAAATCATGTGATTTATATGATTTTGAATTTTGATCAATTTCAACAAATACTCCGTAGTTTAACTTTAAAAATCAATAATAAATAACTGTTTTATAACACGTGACATTCCAACACATTTTTGTGATTTTTATGTTTGATAAGATGAGGTTTAAAGCACGGCTAAATTTATGAAGTTGATTTTAAAAATAAAAAACTTCATATTTGAGATCATAACTGAAAAATAATCATGTGAAAACATATCAAAACAAAAAAGACACCACTCAGAAGAAAGGACATGTCAGTTAACGCTTTTTATTAGATTATTGGAGATTTTTGGAATTTTCAAAGTATATGAATGTTTTGACATGGAGAGATTTTTGTACATATTAAAGTTTTAATTATTTTAAATAGCTTTTTCAAGACATTTTTAAAAGGTATTTTAGTAGCTTTTCATTAGGTTTGATCAAAATACCTTCTAATATATTTCTATATTTATTTGTTTGTTTGTTTGTTTTTAACTTGTTATTTTTGATAATTAATAAATAAAAAAAATTTGTCCACAAATCATACCAAACAATTATTAGTTTTTCATAATTTAAAAAAACTAAAACTCTACCAAAATAAATTAAAGCTAAATTGAACTACTCGAAAATCTTGTATCACTATAAATCCGATATATAAAGCAAATTTAACATAAATTAAGTGTCGTCAATTAAAAACCCTAATAAGAATGGTCAGAGTGAGAGATGGTACGTGAAGGGTAATTTGGTCATGTGATGAGTTGATAACTCTTATATTTGTAAATGAGTGGCTCATTATGATGTTTGTTATGGTAGGCACTCAATCACTCATCATCTTCTTCACATCAATCAAATTCCTATCGTTCACTACATCTTTCAAATCTAGCTTATATTCTTAAATTTTATCAATTTGTTCATAAAGTGATATTTTTAAATCCAAATTAAGAACATGATGCCCCTAAATTATACTATATGTTATGTTAATGCACGGGTCAAACGCACTAATAATACTTAAAATTAAAAATTACTCCTTTCAATCAATGATATAATACATTCCGATATCTAACACAAGTTTTAAGAACTTAATTAATAATTTAAAAAAACACATTTTTCATTAATTTTATCATTCATTAATCAACAACAAAAAAATCAAAACAGCTTAAATATATTTATACACAACCGGAAGAGCAACTAATAGTACAAGTTAGTAGAGAAAATTAAACAAAATAAGCATCAAAAGATGGGTTGTCACCGTAAGACTTTTGTGCAGATTTGAGGACACATTTGGTCTCAAATGTCAATGGAGTAGACGTTTCAATGCTCCATTTTAAGCAAGCAATATCCATCCACTTTCTACTTGCATATAATCGCAGTACACACGCAAGCTATCCACATGGCGAAACGATAGCTTCGATGTCGTTTCCGCTCTTCGACCAATTCACTTTTTTCCAATTCGGGTCATGGGCAAATATGTTTATTGTATGAATATAAATTAATTTCAAGTTGAAATGTTTTAACATTAACTAATAACCGATTTACATGTGTGTGTACGGAATGTAAACTAGGTTTTAAAAAGATGTAAATTGTGTTCCAATTTGAATGGGAATATATTCACTTTCACGTGATATTTGAATGCTAGTTAAACAAATGAACATATGCATGGAAAGGGAAAAGCAAAAGAAGGTTAGGAGGAACAAAAGCTTATCCGGAGGTCTTATATAGAAATGTACGAATTGTCTCACGTTATTATCAACAAACTCGCGGTCTATCACTGTTAAACTTATATATTGGATTCAAGATCAATATATATACGACCGGACACGAAATTCTTCACGTTATATATGTGGTTCAATGACATATGCATTTTACGCTTTTTATTTCTTATAATGAGAACTTGTAAATTATAATTTTGGGGACACGAAATCAAGAAAGCGTGATTTATGGGGGTGGGAGAGAACAAGGTCGTTGTCAGCAGGCAACATGAAATCAAAAAGGATATTAAAGCAAAGCAATAGAACCAGTGACTTCAAAGATTATGTTTTTTCCCCAAAACAAGTCATTGACTTCATTTTCTTCTTTTCATTATGATTCAATGATTTGTGAAAATTATAAATTTTATTTATATCGATATTACAACACTTATACGCCAGAGATATAAATCACTTGTATATGTTTTTGTTCAGCAACAGCTCCTATTTGCAGTGGCAGATGTTCAGCACTACAGAAAAAGTATCACTTCCATATTTTACTTCACCGCTTTATCTCATTCTATTTTCTTCTGATGAGATTGAAAAAGTATCAACATGGCCCAATTAAGGGTGTCTCCATATAACTCAATAAAGCCTTCCAACCTCAACTTTTCCCTAATCAATGGATGGAAATGGCCTTCTAGTGTCTCACCTTTGACAACCAAAGGAAAGGCATCTAACCCGAAAAAAGTTTTAGGCTATGGATAAGGGCATAAGGCTCTTTTGGTACATGTGTAGGAATCATAAATCTAAATAAAACAGAGAATGACCTAATCCAATTTTCGAAACATGATTTTTGATAAAGATTATAAATTTAAAGCGTGGGTTGAAAATACATTGATTTCATAAAATTATGATTGATACTCCAATTTACTGATAATCAATCAACGACATAAAGAATTGTTGTTAAACTGAATTAATGGTCGAATCTCCAATTTACCCATAATCAAAGCATGGTAGACTGGTAGTTGGAAAGGCAAGTTAAAATAACTTAAACCCGTAAAAATAAATTTCAAGGAATGAAAAAGAAAAAAAGAAAAAGAAAAAAAATCACTCGTCCTTTGAAATCGCTTATCCCAATATTATTTTTGCTAATAAATACGTTCTAAAGTGATTTGAAACCTATATCCCATTCTACAGGAATCATGAGAAACAAGCCCCAAGTACTTTCTACCAATAAACACGAAGGCAGTGTTGAGAAAAGCTTAATGATCTAACTCAGCCGATTACCCAATCATCCAACCCGAAAAATTCTGATTGCAGATAGTTCAGATATCCAATCCGGGTAATATTTATTGGATATCTGAATAAACCAGAGGCAATCCGGATCAGGGTTGAAAGTTGAAGCATAAACATTTTGGCTATTCAATTGATCTATTTGGTCAGCGTACCCTTTAACTATAATTTATCTAGCTTAAATCCAGAAAAAACATTCAAGACAAAACTAACCTGAAGTGATCTGGGTAGGGATAACCGGATAACTCAAGTCAATCTAACCCAAATAAATTTGGGGTTAACCTTCTAACTTGTGAACCGACCTCAAACTAACATGTTCGATTAGATTCAAAGGTCTGAATTTGATCTGATTATCATGCTTAGCTTAGCCAAGTTCAGAAATCCATTGTCCATTAATGGAGAACAACACAGCATCTCGATGACGTCCATTCATCCAACACACCTACAAGTTGGAACCTCTAGGAGTATGCCTCAACTTAGCAAATCCTCGTCTAATTAGTGATACATCTGTCTTGCTTCATTGTAATATCGTGCAGTTCAGCACACACAAAAACTTCTCTAGGTTTTCTGTTAGCTTAAGTATGCACATAAATAATTCTCTAACAGACAAAGCATAGTGATAACAGATTTTTTTTCTTCTTCTCTCTAATGGATTTATCTGGTAATTTTCAACCTGGGCATCCTTAGTCGAGAAGCATAAGCATGAAGCAAGATAACATAAAGGAACCAAAATTGAAGTTCGATACATGAAGATAACAAGCTAGGAATGACTTTTGCCTTGGATTTCATTCATGTGTATTCTCACGAATCTCACATAACAAAGTAAGACAACGTAAAATTGTAAATGAAAGCGAAGAAAATATAAGACAAGACATTTGCTGACCTAGGCGGGGCGTAACTTGATGCTTTAGCCCAGTAAAGAATAGGTAAGGAAAAGAGCAATTGTCTATTGTCAGAGGTAATACAGTAGAGGCGAAGAAAGTTAGTTAAAGAAAGGTGACCTCTTACAGTCTTACTTCCACCGTAGGGATTGCCTTATACCTGTATATACGAGGCCCAAGGAACGGCCAATCAAGGTAACCAGGAAGAAGGAGATTGCGCGGCTGACTTGAGTGATGGCAGTTTTGACCAGAGGCTCCATAATGTCAGATAACTCTAGGAGAAGACTGAAATAGTACTTCCTGAAACCCAAATATTCAGAGATTTTTAAATTGACAATTGAACTCAGGCTAGCCAGAGACTTAAATATATTATTGTATTATGAATCCTGCATATAGTTTAAAAGTATGCGCTACACAATCAAGGACTATGCAGTGTATTCAAAATATACCATCCTGTCAAGGACCTCAGTTCCTTGGTGCGCTTTACACTAACAGAAGAAGGGCAGATCACAGCATAACATGACACAGCTTTTGCATTTACTCCTTTCTTCAGAAAAACTTTCTTCCACCAACTAGCATTTTCCCTATTATCCTGTGTTTGTTGCGGGAACAGCTGGGTCTGGAGTGTGCACAGGTCAAAGCGATCTTCGTACAGTGAAGCAACTGCTTCAAAATTTTGGTAAAGCCACTGATGCATTGTTACCTTGCATGGAAAATATATTTTAGAGGTAGAAATTGTTATAGGCAGTATGCCGATACTTGATGATGGACACTACATAAACCAGGATTTTAGATAAAAAAATGGCAGATATTTTGCCTTGTACAAGTAAAATGCTTTCTCTATTCTTTTCATGTTTTTTTATATAAAAAGAGAAAGGCAGATATTTTGTATGCAAAATTTCAAAGACAGGAACGAACACAGTAAGCAAAACTTATAGGTTAACATTTTTAACCTGAAAACTTTGTCAGCAACTCCAGTGAAAAGTTAAACATCTAAAATGCATATTTATGTTCTCACTGTCTATGAAGGCATTAGCTCCTAACTTAAGCAATCAAAATGGCTATAAAGCAGTTAACAAAGAAGAAGCCTGGTGGCAAATCAACACTTCTTTTACCCCGCATTTCCAGATTCAGACACTTGAACACAATTTTCCCATAACATATTTGTCCATCTCCATAGGAATGTTCTCTATAATTGAAAATGCATGACAGGCACTGGATTGTAAACAATTGAAACTGAGATACATGAAGGCATTATGTACAATTAACAACAAGGAAAAGAGGCAATACCTTATTCCTTGTCTTCTGTAAAGCCCTGCTTGTCAAAGTACACAACCTTAAACCAAGCTTATTTACTTTTTCGGAAACTTCACCATCAACAGAGATGAGCTCCAGGTATATGTTTGAAATTCCATCAGTTATAGTAATCACCAGATCTTCTAATATGGAAGTCCCATGTAAGCTATATAAATTATGATCATATAGGGAACCTTCCCTGATAAACAAGACATTATTAAGCTATCTGATAGAATCTGACAAAAGACAAGACCATTAGTGCTGGGAAATTTGATTCCCTATAAATGTTAAATAGCAAATTGTAGGACTTGCAGCTAGAGGGATGTCAACAATATGCCCCACGCATCTATCCAATACGGAAAATGAGCACATATACTAAGATGAATAGGAGATATCATAGACCTGGTTGCTTCCAGGTGTTTGGATGATAAGAAACAGATGCAAGATTGTAGTCCCGTATAGATTGTAATTATAGGTTCATCATAGGAGATATTTTTCCTGAAAGATAAGTCTTGCATGCCCATTGCTATGAACCATTTAAAACCTTTGCTATTAATCTCAAATACGTTCTTCTACTTTTAGATTTATATTCTATTTAAATATTGCTAACCGAAAGAATAACTTTTCTGAGGATAAAAAAGGTGCAACCAAAAGGAATCTCATTGAAACAATTAACTGGGCTTGAATATAACAAAAATACAAAAAATGCAGGAAGAGATATACCCTGAGATCATGTTCAGCACAGGGACCAGGAGTTCTAAATTTAGCTAAAGTACAGATTTTCAATCCTAGAGAAATAGTGATGCATATTTGACTCGAAGAAAATGATCATGTCCTGATAAGAAAGCAAGGATGTGCCTCTTTCCTTTTGTTATTAGGAAATCCTTTCCAGGTCCAGCTTTTTAATGGTAGAACTCTGGGAAACCATAATTACCTGCAAGAGCCATATCTGAGGAAGAATAGCAAATCAGCATAAAGATCCATCTTCCCTGATTTCTCAATGCTCCGTAAAACGATGTCCTCCATTTTCAACTTCTCGGACAAGGATGATACGAGTGCCTGATCAAGGAGAGTAATGAAAACGTATGTGATGTAGCTTCAAGTCCCAGAGTTTCAAATCTGTCTTAGTGATATCTTAATCATTTTCTGTGTCTCTACACTTGAATGCCCGGTATGCAATTTGATGATGTAAGTCCATGCGGATGTTTATGGAACAAAGACTGGAATCCAGACTAATATTTTGACTCGGAAGAAAATGCAATCCCAATGACCAAAAACCAAAATCACTAAGCATGCCGAGAAAGTTTATTTGTATTTGGACTAAAGCAAGAGATAAGATCTGTATTAGTTTAAAGGTGAGAAATGGAATTAAAAGATGTCTGGAAAAACATGCACTATGACTAAGCTACAAAGTACAAGTTATGGCATAACAATATGAATTATTTGAGTTCAGATGTTGTAAGCTTATACATGTTTACACATTTTCAGCAATGTCATAACTGCAAGTTAAGGTAAGAGTGCAAAGAGTCAGGACTCCGGAAGGCATCAGTTAGTAATTCTCTAAATTTGGTTTGCGTGATTATATGAATCCCTTAGAGTGGATACAAGGAAATTCAAGATTTACATGATACCCTGTCAAGTTTGCAGCTTTCCTGGATAACTTCCCCTTCTATCCAGGATATGCACGTTTTCTGGCAAACCTTCTGCAGAGTTGAAGAGAACTTAACCAGTATTTCATCCCTATCTACATCTTGGAACAGATCTGGAACTTCATTAACCTGTCAAAAAATCCACCAAGTTTTTATCACTGCAAAAGATACCTTAACTAAAGAGTTACATGCTCTACAGAACCAATGATAAAAAATGAGTAAGATCAAAGAAATGTGAGATTATGCACCAGGTCAAATCCACCCACTTCGCCACTTTTGTTGGATTCACATCCTCCTGGTACATAAAGGAGACAATAATGCAAGTTTTGTGATTTGAATTTCTGCTTCAGATATTCCTAACATAAGAACAATTACTCTTTTACGGCTCGTTTGGTATCCTTATCAGGATATCAGATGTTGGTATCAGTTGTCACGACACCCATATTTGTGTTAGGTATATGCAGATATGGACGTCAAACTCATACCTGCTGTTTGGTATCTTAAAAAATAGGTATCCGATTGATATTAAGAGTGTTATTTCCCAAAAAAAGTTACTATACGAAAGATATCACTCGTACCCTTATACCTTGATATCATTCATATCCTGAATCTTCATATCCTATACCTGATACTTTTTATCTTGATACCAAACAAGCCCTTAGGCTCTCCTCTCCAGCCTTTCTATACAAACACACTTGACTATTCACAAATGTTCATGCTTATGTATTTTCAGATGACAAATTAAAACTTGAAAACATAGATGGATAGCAAAAGGAGAGACAAAGTGAAGGTTATAGGTCCGTCCAAGTGAAGTTTCCTTTTTCAAACCATAAGATACAAAAGTTCATTAGGTCGTTCCTTCACATTTTGATGATATTCATGATTAAGGCCTAATCAAGGTAAAGATGCATACAATCATCAAAATAGAAGTTATATAATTAACTACATTTGCTTGTGCATGATGGAATCTGGATTATACTAAAAAATTTACCTCTTTCTCGAGTTGTTCAATAGAAGACCAAAGCAAACGGAATCTAGGACCATGAGCAACAGCACACAAACTCAAAGGTTGTTTTGCATATTTCAATTCAACTTCAAGGAGATCATTTTCCGAAATGTCACCCTGATCAATAGCATGAAGAGAATCTTTCACTTTCTCCTTCACAGACTCCCATACAGGCCTTACTTGATCATCTTTTGTGGAACTGCAAGTTTCAGCAAATGAAAAGTGTTACAGAAAGAGAAAAATCCAACTTATCTCCTTAAGAATTGTAAGAAATATTGAATAAAAATTTTAAAAACTTCACCTTTGATAAATGATTGGAATTTTAGGGGGTTGTGCATCACCCAAAAGCTTCCCAGGTGAATCCTGATATGTATTCTCAGGAGGAATAACACCAGCAACATATGTCAAAAATATGCTGACCATCAGAAGTGTTTGATCAATGACAGCTACCAAATCAGATGCAGTTTCATATTCAGAATTAATCAGGGAACCAAAGCAACTAGACCGCAAAGAAATCTTTGTGGAACAATATTTGAACTTTTGGGTTCCAGGAACATTCTGCAAGTGAATACTTAGGAAAGGCAGCGGTGCAGATTTGTGGTTCCTGTAATTTGACATATATAACATAAGAACCAAATTGCAAAGTATGAAGAATGAGATAAATCAGAGTCAGATTGAGGCATGTTATTCCATTCTTCTCCAACTTTAACATCTGATCTTCCATCAAATCTCATTAGTTTGAAGGTGAAGTAAATGAATACGAGGCCCATCATTGGTTTAGTTTACTAAATTATTCAATTCCAAGGGGGAAAGGAAATAAAAGTTTGTGCTTATTTCTTTTTCAGTATTTAACAGCCTAAATAATACGGATCACTAAACGTCAATTGGTCATAGTCTATTTAACCCAGGTCCCCATAGAAATAACCTTGCAGGCTGATCAACAAACTTCCAACTTCTTAGATTTCCCCACATGGAATGGTGGCCTTTTGGAAGTATGTAATGTATACTTTAAGTCTAGTTCATTGTAGTATAGCACATCATAGCTGCATTTGTTGTTCTTCTACAAGGACACTTCACTCCCATAAAGTCTAGGGATAGAGCAATGGTAAAAGATAACAGACTTCAAAATTTACCTCCTTGAATGATAAGAAAATCAACAGATACATAACGCATCACAAATGAAAAAATGATTACATTGAATGATAAGGAGAAAAGGCAAGGAAACATATACCTTGTGTTAACTTTAGCAAATGGCCTTGAATTTTGAAACTTTGTGTCTCTCAGAAAGCTGACTGGCCGAAGCAGCTTCGTGTTAGATGGCAAAGTACTACAATCAGCTTTTACTAAAGTCATGCTCACTGTCAGCACATTATCCTTGCAAAAGATTTGGGTACTGGAAGCTCTATCATGGACAATTACTACAACGAACCCAGCATATCAGAACTAGGTCAACTATCAAGGAAAATGACAAAATGTACTAGATTAGGAAAGGGGAAATATTCACAAGGAATTGACTAATGTACTTCAAACTTCAGCATGGACGAATACTACGATAAAAATTAAGTATAGATGAACACTAGAACTAGGTTTGAAGTAGAATGCATTAGATCAGGAGAAGTGCAATAACAAATGAAATTCTAGTGAATCTCACTGCAATGCACTTACAAGTAAAAAAATGCATATTCCACAAAAAAGGCCAGCAACACTTTGGAGTTAACCATTTTCAAGTCTTGCACCATATTTTATACGACAGGTGCACAGCAAGAGGTGCATTGTGCATCAAATGCTGAATTTCAGAAGATGATACATGCTACAAATTGACTAATGAGTCCCCTATATTTCAGACGATATGTATACAGATAAACGAGAATACATATGTAACCAGCACGTCCTGAACCAGCCTGGATTGTTCTCTAGCTCTATTCATAACCAAATTCTACTGTCTGAACATAAAAAAGAAATAGTTTCAGCAAGGTAAGACTACCTCAAACCTAGAATAAATTCCCGACCACAACTAATTAGAGTTAAGTTGGACAAAGGAAGAAATCACATCAAGAAGTCCGCAATCTGCTTTGACTAATCTATTGGCATGAGATGAAACAGCGATACCCAATCACCGTTCTACTCCAAAAGAAGAAAAACAAAGCTTACTAAAGAAGGCACCAAATCAATCGCAAATACAACTTTATCAATCACAATCCAAGCACCGAGATTAATCATACCTCTAATTGTTGAAAAAGGTAAAGAAAATTTCGAAACAAACACAAGCGCTGCTGCGTACCTAATAAATTCAATGTAGACGAGTAAACACAATGCAGATTGGAGAGGTTGATAGGAATTTATAGCAACGAAATGCAAATTCAACTCCTAAAGACTCGCAGTGTCAGAGAAAATCGGACTGGAGATGTTCGCTCTGTGGATGTCATGTGGCTGCGAAGACCACCGGGAATAGATAGCTGCTCACTGATGTATCTATCAAATGATGTTATAATTTGTAATGATTTTATAAAAACATCATAAGATTGCAGTGGCGCAGTTGGTTAGCGTTTATGACTCATAGATTTTGAGTTATCGAGCGTTCGAGGCTCTCTTCCTACCATGTTACTTTTGTATGCAAAGGATTTTGTATTTATGGTCTATTAACGGGTGAAGGTGACTCTTCTCGAATTGTTTGAAGTGCTTCGGAAAGGATTTTGTATCTATTCATAGACCATAAGATTTACATGATATACTACTTTAGTACTTTTACTACATTATATTTGCATAAGATAGTCACACTTGGTTGGATCAATGATAATATTTGCATAAGATGGACACACTTGGTTGGATCAATGATCAATTTGCATTCACATAGTAACCCTAATTTATTTTATAACAATGTCAATGAATATGTTGTATTTTAAGTCGTGTTTGATTGAACAGGATTACTTTATTACTTGGTAACTTGGACTTTTTTGATAGTTTAAGCTTTTTGGTAGTTTTTTAGTAGAGTATTGATAGCTTAAAACTTTTTTGAATAGTTTGAATTTTGTTTGGGTAGAGTATTGATAGCTTAAGCTTTGTGAAATTTCCCAAAAGATACCAGTGTTAAAAATAATTTATATATATATAGAGAGAGAGAGAGTTAGGATCATGTAGGAACAGTTCTTAGAGTAGGAATAGGAACTCATAAGATCCGTTAGATTAAAGTTCATGAACGTACATAATTGAAAGTTTTATATGGTAGTAACTATTCACCTAAACAACAATTATTTCCTAGCACGATTCATAAACGAGAATGAGCTTTGAGGTGCTAACAAGAGGTCCATGGGTAGTGTTCGCGTGTTCGGGAGATGTCTTATTATGCGTCGTTGGTCGCCGGATTTTGTTACTACATATCTAATAGTTGTACTCCCGACTTGGATACGTATTACGCGGTGGTATAACAAAGTCAAGCAACACCGACTTAATATTTATATGATCTAGAGAGGTCAATAGACAACTAGACGTATAATACACAAATCTGAGTGAATTACATGTATAATATAATGACATAGCGAAATTGGGAGATAAAGGGCATGTACTTAGGGTTCATTGTAAATTGGAGGATAGAGGACATGCATGTACATCAAAATAGAGTTTGAATAACACAAAAACTCACATCTTCGCCGAGAAACCAAAAAATCACAATGAACATCGGCAATCGGTATCAAGTAGCAACCTGGGTATCCTCGTCGATCGATTTTTCCATTTCCTCTTATGGCGTTGATTTCTCTAATACCTATCATGTCGATAATTTCTCTATGATTAACAAACATTAAGTCATCACAGTTCAATGTCATCAGAGACATTTTAATATTTTTGCGTAAACAAAAACTAATAAAATCTAATTCACCGTGCATATATTTTTTCAAAAAACTTAAAAGATATTACTTGAAAGATATTACTAAAATGTCACTAATTTTGAAAAAAATGTATGGACACTCTTCGGGGGTGTATTCAATCCAGACTTTTAAAGATTTTGACTGAATTTTAACAATCCATGGAATTTGCTGATTTTGTGGGATATTTTAATTCTATATAGAGTTAATACAGATTTTATCAGATTAATACATGGCCAAAAGAAATTATCCATCTAGTATGACTAGTTTATACAACAAATTTTTAATTAGTTGATATACTAACAACTTATCCATGATCAAAAGAAATCATCTAGAAAAATAACATACAATTATCAATATATTAAAATTCACAACCAACATCAGCATTTTAATTTATATTGTAAGTAAGCCTAAGTACCTACTTATCAAATAATTTCTATTGATTTTCGATCGATTGCCTACTGATTTTATGATTAATTATATAGCAATATATATAATATAATAAAGCATATGATAAAGTACAATTGCACTGCAGAACACAAAAGATATTTTAATCATCTAATTATATATATATCGAGACTACATAAACAAAAAAAAGAGTACATACGGTACAATGCTTTTTCCGAAACCGCTCACACGTTTCTTATGACAAATCAGTAAGACGAACCCAAGCACTCAAAGTCCATACAATCAACATGACGGAGAACAAGAGAAAGAACTAACCTCCGACGATGCACCGAGTCCAAGCACTCGAAAACGCTCAAAAATGTTGATTTAGTTGTTAGGGTTCTTCAGTGCTGTAGTTAGGGCTGTGCAAAATTGACCCGGACCGGTTTTTTTCGGTCCGGTCCCCGGTCCAGGATTTTAGGAAATTCCGGTCCCAGTCCAATTCCGGTCAGGACCGGAAAACCGGGTCGGACCGAAATTTATTTATATATATATATTTTTATTAATTTAAATTTATATATTTTAAAAAATATATATATTTTGTATATAATTAATTAAAATATATACTTTTTGATTTTTTTTTGTTATTTGCAAAAATATATATTTTTAATTATTTTATTTTATTCCGGTCCGAACAGATCCGAATCCGGTCCGGACCGGAGGTCCGGTCCCCGGTCCAAGTTTTTGAAAATTTCGGTGCACCGGTGCGAAAATTCCGGTCCGGTCTACTGTAGTTTGGCGTGGAAATCTTATGTGTTGGGAGGTGACTTCTATAGGGTTTATAAGTAATAACAAATCCTATAAAATCAATGAAATAATAGATTCTTTTTTAATCAAGAAACTTTTAAATACCATAGAAATTTTATGGAAAATTTAAAATCCTAATCTCAGTTGAGATCTCTGTATCAGTGATACATGTATCTCTAACATGTGATTAGATGAGGTTATATAAATATGGATTAAAATTTTACTGCTTTATAAAAAAAATAATAAACAATATAAATTCAACCAATCACGTGATATGAATACGAGGATAGACAAGGAAGGGATACAAAATATCTTGAACGAATCTCAATCTATCCGAATTTCGAAATACATAGAACTATTTTTCCCTTTTTGAGAAAATAAGAAAATAAACCCTCGTTTCTTCTTCTCTACGCCAAACTGGATGCACTTATATTAGCCTTTTCAGCCATCGAACCTCTTTAGTTCGTCTCTTCCTCTCCATCTATCTTCTCTGCTGAATCTGAAACGCTAACAATGGGACAAGGGAGTTCTGGCTTAAATCGGCAAGGTCCCGGCGACCGGAAGTCCGACGGAGACAAGAAGGACAAGAAGTATGAACCACCGGCGGCTCCTGCGCGCATCGGAAGAAAGCAGCGCAAGCAGAAGGGTCCCGAGGCCGCCGCTCGGTTGCCCACCGTCACCCCTCTCACCAAGTGCAAGCTCCGACTTCTCAAGCTCGAGAGGGTTAAGGATTACTTGTTAATGGAGGAAGAGTTTGTCGCCAATCAGGAGAGGCTCAAGCCTCAGGAGGAGAAGACCGAAGAGGATCGATCCAAGGTCGACGATCTCAGAGGAACGCCAATGAGTGTTGGTACTTTGGAGGAGCTGATTGATGAGAATCACGCGATTGTGTCGTCATCGGTTGGCCCCGAGTATTACGTCAGCATCTTGTCCTTCGTCGATAAGGATCAGCTTGAACCTGGTTGTTCGATTTTGATGCACAATAAGGTTTGTGTGACTGTTTTATGTGTGAATTGTGAAACTCAACTTGGATTTCGTTAATTAGGGTTTGTACTGGGTTCCGGATCGAGGGTTATTTAGGTAAAAACCGGTTTAGATTGGGTAGTTGTGCGTCTTTTGAAGTAATTAAAGTTGGGGATTTTATGAGTTGGAATTACACTGTACTGGAATTATGCATCTGGAAGTAGAATGTTAGATGTAATTTGGGGGATTGTGAAGTGCGCGATGAATTCGCTCAGTTATGAGTTTGGTGAATTAAGGTTTGTACGGTGTTTTGGATTGAGGGATGTATAGATATGAATTGGTTGGATGGGGTGATTGTATGTCCTTTAAAGTGATCGGAGTTAGGGATTTTTCAAACGGGATCATGATTCATGCGGGTGCGGAGATTGTGAAATTGGAAGTAGAAGGTTAGGTGTATATCGGATAAACTATTTAGGTGTATCTCGGGTAAACTATTATGTTCTTCTGTTTTTCATCTTGCAAAGTGCAAGATGATTCCTCTCAATTGTTTATTAATTAATTGAAGCAAGAATGCACTTGCAACATTTACTAAGGAAAATGTTTGGTGTTTTGAAGGGTCAACTTGGTAACAACCATTGACAAGGAAAATTGTTTCTATTGATTCCTTTTCAGGTTCTCTCTGTTGTTGGAATTCTTCAAGACGATGTAGATCCTATGGTGTCTGTGATGAAAGTTGAGAAAGCACCTCTTGAATCATATGCTGATATTGGTGGATTGGACGCTCAAATACAAGAAATCAAGGAAGCAGTTGAGCTTCCATTGACTCACCCTGAACTCTATGAGGATATTGGTATTAGGCCTCCTAAGGGAGTCATACTCTATGGAGAACCTGGCACTGGGAAAACGTTGCTTGCAAAGGTTTGTATGCACTTTGTTTTCAATTTAGACTTCTGGCATCTGTATTCTTTGTATGTTCTATGTTCTTTTTTTGCCTATAACTACACTATTATAGAACTTTTTTTGAGGTGTATGCTTCAAAATAGTTACTGGTTATCTTAACAACATTCATGTTTGTCCCACTTGTTATGTTTAACAATGTCCTCATTCCTCACTCAATCTGATCGTTTTATGTTCGATGTGGTTAATATATAAATAATCCTGTTCATCCTCCCATCTTATTCAGCTATCACTTTCCAAGACTTCACGATCACTTCATATATTATCTTAACTCTGTACACTAATCGGCATTCCGAGGTAGGGTATTCAAAGTAATCTATACTTGAAAACCCACCAGGTGTTTGAGAAATGTGGAAGCTTTGGTAAAATAAGCTGCTAGGCACAGAATATATGATAAGAACTACAGAACCAGTCTTTTTCCACTATGAGCTTTCCACAGAAGATATATTTGGATTCTCTATTAGAACCTTTTGCAATATTACTTTTGATTGAATAACACAAAAGGATGTTACTTTCCTACTTGGGTTTAATGTATATTTGGAATAGTAGTAGGAATTTTTATGAAAGTAGGTAAATATGTTGAAGGGAGAAGTATATGAAAAAACTGCCAGAAACTAGAGCATAAGGTAAGGCATTTAAAATCTGAAAAATCTCTCCCTTTTCTCCCCATTCTGTTGAACAACTTCCCTTTATGGGCAAATCTTTCCTTACAGCTATGGATAGACTGTTAAGGACATTCCGTAACATTGACAGATTGGTTTGATTGTTTCTAGCAATCCGTGTATGACAGCCATGAGTGTCAATAGCCTACTTTTATAAAATGATGTTCTTCTTCCCTTTTGCTACTGAATAACTGTCAAGCCAGTCTATGATATTGGTTTCTCCTTCTGATACCCACCATGTAAGAACTATACCTGTTACATGTTGAACGAAGGAGCACTCCAATCAAATATAACTCTCTAACTCGTGGCCCATACAACAACAAATGCAATTAGGTGATAATTAATGCCCCAGCTATGCATTTTGTGTTTTCTAGATAGCCTTTGATAGATGGTCAGCCAAGTAATGAGTGATCACTTTTTAGTTTGGAGTCCAGTCCACAAAAATAGAACCCTAGTTAAATTATCCCACTTGTACCTAATTACCTCATAAAAAATTGACCAGTTTAGATCACCTCGAATAGTCGAATGGAAAGTATAAGATTGATATTCAAATCATCTGTTGTGTAACAGGAGGCTGTATTTTTTGTCACTTTCGGGCAAATCTCATTAGCTGTTCTGCGAATAGCATACCATAGATTTTTAGAGGCTCCGCTCGTTTAGTAAATTGTGCTGTTATTATTTGGTCCACAATTCTGCCTTCTCCTGGAATTTGTTCATTTTTTGATAATCTTCAGTTTTGCCTGACAAATTTACAGTGTTGAAGCCTGGTTCTTTTGATAATTGTGTTCATTTATTTGTTTCAGGCAGTGGCAAACTCTACATCAGCAACTTTCTTACGTGTTGTTGGAAGTGAGTTGATACAGAAGTATCTCGGAGATGGGCCAAAGCTGGTCAGGGAACTCTTCAGAGTTGCAGATGACCTTTCACCTTCCATTGTTTTCATTGATGAAATTGATGCAGTTGGGACCAAAAGGTACGATTTATGAAAATCAATCAGCCGTCATAAAATAGTCCGAACGATGCTCTTCTTAAAAAAGATAAACTATGCAGGTATGATGCTCATTCTGGCGGTGAGCGTGAAATTCAAAGAACCATGCTTGAACTGCTGAACCAGTTGGATGGTTTCGATGCTAGAGCAGATGTTAAAGTGATCCTTGCAACAAATAAAATTGAAAGCCTTGATCCTGCTTTACTTCGTCCAGGTCGTATAGACAGGAAGATTGAATTCCCTCTTCCTGATATCAAAACACGTAGACGTATTTTCACGGTATGAATACTTTACAATACCAGAAGAAGAGTACATTCAACTAATTTTGTACTCTTCATCTCAAAACTGATGAAACTGCAAACATTGCCAGATTCACACAGCCAAGATGACATTAGCTGAGGATGTCAACCTAGAGGAGTTTGTAATGACCAAGGATGAGTTCTCTGGGGCTGATATCAAGGCCATCTGCACTGAAGCTGGTTTGCTTGCTTTGAGGGAACGACGCATGAAGGTTAGACTTGGGTTTCAATTCGCTTTGTTAAAAATGCAAATTTTGTTAACATGAGGTTAATCTCTCTTAAGAGAGGGATCATGTTATGTTTGATTATCCTGAACCACAGTTGGCTATTGTTTAATTATCCTCTAATTGATTTGTCGAATCAGGTGACACACGCTGACTTCAAGAAGGCCAAGGAGAAGGTGATGTTCAAGAAGAAGGAAGGGGTTCCAGAGGGACTCTACATGTGATTTGCCTTGCTTGAGATTGCTGTCATTTGGGGAAAGAAAAGAACCATGCTGCATGATTTAACTTATCGCACTGTTCATGGATTTTTCAAATACTTGTAGTATTCAAAGAGCTTTTCTAAGTTGATTCGGACAATCGTCTTTCAACCTCTCTTGAGTTCTTTCATTGTTTTTATGTTTGGCCGACTTATGATCGTACTCAGTACATGCTTCAGGTAGCTTATGACTTATGTTGTTGTACGGGCAGTGGCTGCAGCTTGCAGGGTAGTGATTATACTAGTTAATAAGGCTTAAATCGCTTTTATTAAGGTAATAAGGTGATATTCCCTATATGAAAAGCTCAAACCTTTGAAAGAGTTGTCAATGGTGACAATGATAGAGCCTATGAGTCTATAAAAGTAGGAAAACCACGTTCGTAGTTGATACATACATTATGGAAATGAAGAGAGATTGTACATGCGCCCTCACCGCACTAATATGAGCGTGCCTCCTCTACATCATCGCTCAACTATATACTCTTTTGTGGCCCCATCGGCTTCATTTCATCTCAACCACGGTCAAAACTTGAAGAAAGGTTCATATTAGTAAGTATATAGAATACATTACCAGTCGACAGATGCCCTAGCAAGGGTCCACAGTGGACAATCATGTACCTCAAGCCCTTGATTGCTCTTTGCCTGCTGTCTTTCACCGTTGAGAGCTTTGTTTTATTCAACTTTTTACAACGCTTTTACTCACTTCACGTGGAGAAGACAAAATAAACAGAAAGCAACTCCGATCTTTACCTTATTTTCTAAGATTTTACAACCTTTTTTTTTCTCGCCAATTATCATCAAATCACGGATTACCTTTTCTTAATCCTTCTCCTTTTCAATGTAATACAACAAATTTCAAAGAATGCCATGATTTAATCGGGTAGGATGGTGTGTTGTTATTCTTGTCTACTCAGATACTGCCGAAAGAATGTTAATAATTGGATGTGACTTGATAGAGTAGTTTGTAATTAACGCAATTGCAATCATATACACGTAAATCTAATCCATATTATGGCTAAATTAAGATATTCCAGCTGATAATCGATTCATTCTTAGTTTATTGCCCCTTGGATCTAACTTTGAACTCTCCCTAGTTTGTACTTGATGCAATTGCCTCTACACGTTCATTGCTTGGTTATTTGATGATTGCATATGCTTGAACTTGTATGTAACTCGCTGTACATTTATACCATCATAATATGCAAATTATTCTCTGAGTTTTCTTTTTATCCAAAAATGTAGATTCCTTTTGCAAGTAAGGTTTAATACAAGACAAGTTATTCTGTCCGAGTCAAGCTCGTTTATTTTCTAAATCGGTTAAACTCGGGTAAATTTTAGTATTCAACAAACCGAGGTCGAGTATGCTAGTGAAACTACGATTTGCAAATTATATTGGTGAGTTAAATTTTGTGTGTGCAGAGTGGAGACCATATCTGGATTTTATGACTGTTTTGAAATAGCTTTCCTTTTTTGTTTGTAGCAAAAAAGGGATTTCGTAAGACAAAGCGTGAAAATGCAACAAAGCTTTTCCATACATCCCGGCTTTTCAGTAGGTGACAATCAATCTTCATTTGACTTCACCTTCAACGTTTGCACAATATGTCTACAGTTTAGACGCAGACACACGCACTCCATCTCCCCTGCTTTGGCGCCTCTTTAACGGCCAAGCAACATCCATTGATTGCAATTTACATCCCACTTTTTCAGTATCACTGTCACCTTAGAGAGAAAGAGGAAGATGATGATGACCCACCTTCACAGTGGAGGAAGAGGAGGCCCAGTGCTTTCGACAATTGCAATCCTTCATTTTGCACACCACCCGCTCGATCAATTTACTCTCACAACATAAATTCCACCGAATACACCAACGTCTCTGTCTAGCTCATCTATAGTTTAGCCCCACCACTTCTACAGTTCTATCGTCAGTCTTGTTTTCTTTGTCACCCTCTTTCTTCTTCTTTCTTTCTGCAATTGTTTTTTCATCGACTCTCTGTTTCTCCAGATTTTTTAATCTCTATGGAGAGGGGTGACAAGAAGAAGCATCAGCAGCTACAACAGCACTTAATGTTGGCTAAAAGCTCTCGCCAACATCGTTCCAGTGAATGGTTTGTCTTGAAGTTTTGATCGTTATGCTTAAACGTTTTTGCAGCTTCTTCTTCTTTGGCTGGTTCCCTTATTCTTTATTGAGCTTTCTTCAACTGCTTCCAACAATTCGAAACCCAGGCTTCTTTGAGATCACTATAATGCTTGCTTGATGGGCCAAGGTTTCCTTATCTCTCTTTAATTTTAGCAGTTGATTTTAAAAGTGAATTTCTCTGTCAGGTGAATTTGATCACTGCCTTAGTTCATCCTCGCTGATTATCACTTTTTCATCGACTCTCTATGTGTCTTCTTCTTTGGTTGTTTGCAGTACTTATCCATGAATGAAGCTGATGTCCTTAGATCGAAAATCATGTGCTTCTTTCTCCTTTGGTAGTCTTGATAGTCCTTTGCTTGCGTATATTGCAGGATCTTTCGAGATGTTCCAAGTGATATTATGATTGAAGTTAATGGAGGGGCGTTTGCACTTCACAAGGTTAGTTTTAGCTTTACCCAACTCACTGTAGAATTTCCACACAAAAATTTACTCATTAGGTTGACATCCATGGATGAGCTAATAATATGTGGATACATTTTGTTGAATCCAGTTCCCTCTTGTCTCTCGAAGTGGGCGAATCCGGAAATTAGTGGCAGAACGACGTGAGTCTGACTTATCAAAGATGGAGCTCCCTCACTTACCTGGTGGTGCCGAGGCATTTGAATTGGCAGCAAAGTTCTGTTATGGCTTTAACTTTGAGATAACACCTTCCAATGTTGCTCAGCTTTGTTGCATCTCAGATTACCTTGAAATGAATGAGGAATTCTCCAAAGACAACCTTGGTTCGCGCGCTGAAGAGTACCTTGATAGCGTCGTTTGCAAGAATCTAGAAATGTGCGTCGAGGTTTTAAAACAGTGTGAAAACCTCCTTCCCCTTGCTGACGAGTTACGAATAGTCAACCGATGCATGGACGCCATTGCCTCAAAGGCATGTGTTGAACAAATTGCTTCAAGCTTCTCAAGACTCGAATACAGCAGCTCTGGAAGGCTCCAAATGACTCGACCAATCAAATGTGAGGGCGATTGGTGGATTGAGGATCTCTCTGTTCTTAGAATTGATTTGTTCCAAAGGGTCATAATTGCCATGAAATGTCGAGGAGTTAGACCAGAAAGCATTGGTGCATCGCTTGTAAACTATGTCCAAAGGGAGCTGACTAGGCGACCGGATCTCCTTGTTGGATCAAACGGGCATGAGAGACTTGTTGTCGAGACTATTGTGAGCCTCTTGCCTGTGGAGAAGCTTGTAGTCCCTATAAGCTTCCTCTTTGGGCTTTTGAGAAGTGCTGTTATGCTTGACTGTTCAGTTCCTTGCAGGACTGATCTAGAACGAAGGATCGGGTCTTATTTAGATATGGCCACCCTAGACGACCTCTTGATCCCATTATTTCGTCACACTGGAGATACCTTGTTTGATGTTGACACAGTTCACAGGATCCTGGTGAATTTCTCTCAGCAAGATGACAGTGAAAATGAAGTGGAGGATGCATCTGGTTTTGAATCAGATAGTCCTCGCTCTCCATCACAAACTGCTCTGTTTAAGGTTTCAAAATTGGTGGATAATTACCTTTCTGAGATTGCTCCAGATGTGAACCTCAAACTCTCCAAATTCATGGTCATTGCAGAGTCTTTACCTGCTCATGCACGCACCGTGCACGATGGACTATACCGAGCTATTGATGTATACCTAAAGGTATTACTATTGCAAATATATGTTCTTTATTTTCAAAGTTTACATCTTTTCAATGTCTTGCAGGCTCATCAAAGCTTATCAGAAGCAGAGAGGAGAAAGCTCAGCAAGTTGATTGATTTCCAGAAGCTTTCACAAGAAGCAGGGGCGCACGCAGCTCAAAACGAACGCCTACCACTGCAATCCATAGTACAAGTCCTCTACTATGAGCAGCTGAGGCTTAAAAATTCTCTGTTCTGCTCTTACCCAGAGGAGGAACCCAAGCCAATGTTCCAGTCCTGGAGGGTTAACAGTGGTGCACTTAGCGCATCTATGTCGCCAAAGGACAACTATGCTTCGTTAAGAAGAGAAAACCGGGAGCTGAAGCTAGATCTAGCTAGAATGCGAATGAGGCTTAATGATCTGGAGAAGGATCATGTTTCTATCAAGAGAACCATGCAAAAATCGGGCTCACGAAAGTTCATGAGCTCTTTCACAAAGAAGATTACAAAGATGAGCTTCTTTGGACATAGTTCCTCAAGGGGATCAAGCTCTCCTTCTAAGCTTTCTCCGAGATCAGATTCTAAGGTGACTGATACCACCTTTTGATCCTATGAGCTAGCAACCTTTCTTTCTATTTTTATCGTGATCTAGATGATTTTTTTTCGTTCCTCGTGTCATAAGCTTACTCATCTTTGTATATGAGTTGTGTTGTGATTTAGTGACTGAAGAAAGGCTCGTTTAGCCCTCTTTTGTAAAGTCTCTTTTTCTGTGAGCTATTGTAGCATATTTTTGTTGTTAGCATTTGTTATCTCAAGAGCCTTGAGTTTGATCATTACATCAAACAGAATCTGTTCAAAGGAAACTTGAATTGAAGTTATCACACAAAGTAGGACATTTAGACAGGCCAACATAAAAATATACAAAAACGTGCAATTTAGAGAATAAATCTTCAGTGTATATTGATTAAAGGCATAGGGAAAGGTTAAGGTTTGTTTAAACAGCGAAAACTGGAGAAGACGTCTTTTTTTAGGGGGTCGACAGCCATTATGCCACGAGAACAAAAAGGGAAAAGAAAGAGACCTGAAGAACAGTAACTCTATCAATCTCAAAAGCATAAAGGGAGGTGATGGTGCTTTTACACACCAGCAAAAGAATTTGATCTTCTACCCTTGTCTGTTTTTATGATGGTTCATGCCGATTTCATGTAAAAGAAAGCCAAACCCAAGATGAGAAGCGGAACTAGTAACCAGATAATTCGGTTGGACTCTGCTGTCTTGTTTGAGTTGTAGTTTGTTTGCTTGGGTGGAGTTTCCTTGTTGTTCTTGGGCATGGTTGACTTGTCAATGTCTCCAACATACATTTCGGTCAACATATCCCTTGCACTTTTGCTGTGTCCGATATCCTCAAAATCTTCGGTTGAATCCCTCCCTGCAACATTCAGTGTTATCTCAGGCAATAGAACGGGCCTATTTATCCAAGATATATGCAAACAACAAAAATAACTTGTAGATCTGTCAAAAGGAAAACCATCACAATATTCTAACTTTAACTTGCCTGACTTGAGAAAATCACAGTCATGCTAATTAAATGAACTAAACCTGAAATAGTTTGAAATCTGGCTCAGAACAACAAAGCTAGTCCAATCATAACCCGAGCTTCTGTACCCGGGAAATTTTCAGGTTAGGTTGACCACAATTGGATCTGTAATCCAACATTAGAACCTAACTGATATCCCTTATCCAACTCACTAGGTCTAGGTTCAGGTATTTCATCATGCTATCCATACTTCAAGTAATGACTAAACTCACTTATACCTTCAATCAATCTTGGTTTGAGACTAAGAAATCTTGGTGAGCATTGAACACTACACTTAAATTTGATACTATTGATAAGGAGAAGCAAATATCCATAATTTCTTCCAATGCACACAAGGCAGCACAGATGGAACAACCATTTGATTTATGCTGAACATTCCTAAGGCCAAATTATACGTGTGACCGTGATTATTTATAGTAATGTTTACCGAATAAATTGTGATGTTTTTAAGTGAGCAACCAAAATTGTTATTTTGTAACAGAAGATGACACCAAATTTGTACCTGTGGCTGTCAAGAGAACCTCATCACCACCAGGATGGTCTTCCAAGAACTTTGTCACATCATACACCTGTTGGACACATTGGAAAATGTTTAGGTTACGCAATCAGGAAGGTAACATACAACTTCATTCTAATAAAAAAAAAATATTCACATTAGACGTCTCATGCACGAGGCAACACTGAGATATGTTGGCGGTGGTAAACCTTTTGCAGATCACGGAAGTACATATAAAATGGAAAAACCTTAATAGCATGTTTATCTTCTATTCTTACAACATCTATTCATCCCCGATCAAGCAAATTCACAGGCCACAATCCAAACTATAATGACTGAATGGCATAAGAAACAACAACAAGATAGGCTTCTCCATTTATACTGTATATAAGCAACTAAAACGAATTCAACAAGTTATCTTGTTTGTAAAAACAAATGACCTGACAAGGAAACAACTTGCTTTGATAACAAATCTCCAAAACAAAATCAAGGATGATTATTCTATGTGAGCATTCTGAATACATTTCATAAGCAACTAAGTTCTTAAACAAAGCAGGAAAACATTAAAAATACAAATTTACATGCTCTGTGGGAGATCTAATCTTATCAGATTTCATTGTTGAACTATGCCCTTTAAACCCTAATCAGAGAACGACATGATGAACAATTACATCAGATTAACACAAGAATTCAGCAAACTAAAACCCAACAATCAAACAGAAAGTCGGCAAACAGTTGCAAAAAATTTGGAAAAAGGCCAGAGGAGCACCACGCAGATTCAAAACAACACATTACGTGCAGCGGTGCAGGAGAGAAGCAAAAATTAGGAGGTGGAGAAGGGTTGAACCTTGCCATCGATGATAAGCCAGCAATCCTCTGAGGTGCTGTGTTGGGCGACCTCTGTTAAGCTGAAAACTTTGTTTTCCCCGCCCATTTGCTAAGGCTCGATTGCGATTCCAGCAATAAGTCAATAACCACGGAGGCTACTAGAGTTTAGGTGGAACTCAGATCTGTAGGTATATATACCCGGAAGGAAAAAAACGATCTCTTCTTTTTAATGAAGAAACATATGACTTTGGTGATTTTTTTGGTAGAAGTCGAGCCTAATAAGTCCGCGACTCGCGAAGTGTCATTTACTGAAATTGAAAAGAAATTAACAAGGAATAGTCCGTGGGTGATAACATTCCCAATAATTTTTAGATAATAAAGGTAAAGTATCCGACATCGGGTAGAGGTCACATGAACCCCGACCGAAAAAGAGAAGACTAAATTAGCTAGATAGTGCGCAACGCAGTTAGCTTCGCAAAAGACATGACGAAACTGGATACCTTGACGTAGCCCACTAGTGATTACTCCCGATCCGAAGCACCCCTTTTCCAGTTCTACGCATGAACCCGTGATAAATGTCTACCAGGCTATAGAGAAGTGGGATCTTCTAACCTTTGAACGCAAAAGATGTATAACAAGCATTGAATCCATCTCGAAATCGACACGTCTGTATCCAACTCCCAATACGTGCGTATGCCTAACACCACACCCCATAATTCCGCACGAGGGACCAAACAAATGTCAATGTTGTGTACCTTACCCGTAATCCATTGTCCATCCCCTTCTCTACGAACTCCGCCTTCCGTTTTCAATCTACTTGGGTTCCTAACCGAACCGTCGGAGTTCCATTTCACCCATCCATTTTTGGTTTACACCATCGAACCCGTATCTCCTCCCACTTTACTATTTCCCAACACCAGGGTTCGTCTCTTTGCTTCTTCATATTCTCTCGCCTAACCAAGCACAAAAGTGTCCCGTTTGGAAGGCCCCATCTCTCCCTAGAATATCCCGTGTTTCCCCATTTCCGCATTCACTATATTGTGGCCGAAAAATAGTGTTCCAACTCGTTACAATTCATGCACATAAACCTTATGATTTTCAACTAATAGTTTTTTTGGGGAATCTTCATGCGTTCTTTCATTAGATATGAGATTTTGTGCAAACTACAAAGTTGTAGATCTTTGAAAGACTTTCAGAAGTAATACCAGTGCGTTTTTCAGTTCTAAACACAACAACGAGAATATCGGTCTTACTAAGATGTTGCAAATCTACCATGAAAACTCGGATCCAATCATCCTCCCTTACTTGACATCGGGTCGTCCTTGACTTGAAGAAAGTTGGAACGTAGGGGGTGAGGTGGTAGTTGAGGAAACATATTATCAATTATCACAACCAAGATTAAAAAAAGCACCTCGGTGTTGCATGTATGCACAAGGACTTCACCGTTGGAGTCAAAACCTTCCCTATCGGGTTCTAATAAAATTGGATCATCTAGTTTATGCGCAATATCTTTGAGCATCTCGTTAACAAGGTCATTAATAGGGTGAGACTCACCTCGCATGAAGCGTTTGTCCCGCTTGAAACAACTCTTCCATTTCTTCAATATCAGTGTACACATATCATCTTCGTACTAATTGGACATGACATTCTATTTTTTGGACTTTTTAACATGATAACAAATAAATTACGGATTTACCGGAAAGAGGATGAACTCTCCAACGAGCAACCATTTCTTTGATACCATGTGGTGTAAATTGCGAAAGGTGGTCTCGATCTTTCGTTGAGTTCAACTTCTTTCTTGGCATCCTTGCCTAAGAAGTGTGACACACGAATCCTTAGGCAAGATAATGTATGCTTTTGCAAGTGATTTAATAGACAAAATTCTCTACACCTTAAGAGTGTGTGAAATAGTTCAAATAAAAAAATACATACACTCTCGTGGTTAATGCAATCAATATGAACATAACACTAAGAGAATGATCACGTAAATGAGATGTGGCTTGCTCTCGCATTGAACATTTAACAACACAATGAAAAATTAATTGATGCACAACAAAGGAAATGTAGTCATGCTCTCACTTTTAGTTAAAAAACTTAATTCAATATGTAGTATATTAACAATGCATCTTAACTAAATGTTTGCCTCTCGGTTGAGACTTATATTAAATACCTAGTGATTCATCCCTTTTTAGTTCAAGAATCACCCTAGAAAAACTATGGTTGACACTCATCATAATCGTCTGAAGTAGAACTCTTAAACTAGTGATTGAACCCTAAGTTCAAACTTCTTTGAAAGACAAAAAAATTCAAAACATAAACACCCCGAACACTAAAACTACATTAAAATCATTGCAAAACAACACTAGATTAAGGGATTTTATCTCAAGCCCTAAAAAGTGGTTTAGGTATCCATGAAATAGATGATCCTACCTACATGTAAGTTTAAGTTTTTTTTACAATAAATATAGTCATCAATGATTCACAATTAACAATTTTTATACAAGCAACAATCTAAATTTATATGACTATTTCATACTCAATTAGCATTTAACAATTCAAAATTTAAATAATTATTTTATTCGGCTATTTTACACGTTAAGACTTTTTTGTAAATAAATTATTTTAAATAAAACAAAAAAAACTAGATGTAAGAAGTTTTTTTTTCAATTAATGAATTATTTATAAACTCTTTTTTTGTTAATAAAATACAGTTATAAAACATATATAAGTAAAATTACATTATGAGAATTAAAACCCATAAAATCTTCATACCCTCAACGATTTTATAAACGGGTCATATAAATAAAAAATTGCTAAATATATCATAATTTGTTCTTATATTTTTATTATTCAATATTTTGACCCTAACTTTAAATTATTACAAATATACCCAATTTAATATTTATCTATTTCTCTCCATCCCAACTTTCAACAAATTACACATGCAATATGTACATTACTACAATTCTTCGTTTTTGACATTTACTCATATTCAATTTCAAATATATCCTCCTTCATTTGATCAACTTACAATTTTCAACACATCTTTTATTATTTATGATTTTGATCTTCAATAAAATTACAAATGTACATCCGATTATATTTATCTAATTATCGTTTTCAATCCCAACTTTAAAAAATAGAGACCATATTTTTGTTCTAACTCTTTCACAATAATACATTACAAAGTCACCATATCATATTTTATGACATTTGTATTTACAAGCTCAACTTCCAAAAAATACAAATACTCCCGAATCCCAATAGTTAAATTTCAAACTTGCCCAACTTTAAAAAATGCATAATACACCCATTTTTTTACAATACCGATCTTAACTTTCAATATAATTATAAGCTTTTAAATCATAATTTCACCCTCAATTTCATTCAAATTGTGAAATACAACTCTTTTATCGAATATGTACTTAGAGCAGGTACATGCGTAACACCCCAAATTTTAGAAACTCGGGATGTTACGGACTAGGACCTCACAGCGAGTCCCGTCCCTAGCTTGACGACAATTTCACCGAATATTTCAACAAGACACCGATAAAGAAAACCGAATAAAAGTTTAAAACAAAGAAAATGGTCATCAAAGGGAAACCCCAATCAACCATACACAATGTTTGACAAAATCCAAAGAATTAAAATGAGTCTTATCACAAAAGAAATCCCAACGCCCGAACCAATACGTATGGAAACCCGGTTGACCACCCCAATCCGGTTCACTCGGCAGCTACTTACCCTGCAATGTGTCAAACAACGACGGTAGAAACCGCTAGCTAACAATTCTAATATCATAACATATTATGGCACACACACATCAATGCGGAAAAAGTACATATCAACATGCTCATACACAAGATCCGTTTTATTATCTTTGCTTAGGTGATTCACTTCTAAGTTCAACTTATGTTGTGGCATGAGGATCCTGTGACCCTCACCTCCGTCCCCGTATAATAAGAGTGATTCAATGCATCTCGTCGTATATACTGTATGGGCTAGTCGCGGAGAACCTCCCAGTCACATGTCAGCGTTGGGCAGTGATGTCTCGACCTGTTATACATACATTTGGGTCTTAAAAAGAAAAGAGTTGTCTTCCTAATCATATTATAATTAATAATTCACCCAATTCACACACCACCATAATATTACACTTGATACGAGAAAAACTAGCTAAGTAAGTCCATTTGACTTACCTGAATTCATTGACGATCGACCATTACCCGTTATCGTCTACACGTGCATACAATATCAAATACTTGATTAAATGAGAAAACATTTTAACAACATATTTCTATCACCTAGGCCACTCTAGACAGCTCCTAGACTAGTAAGGGAGGTTTTTGGAAAGAAATAACAAGAAATCTAACTTTTAAAAAATTACCATTTTACCCCTATTTTTCTTAATATTCCAAAAAGGATCCAAAGTTGTTCTAAGTCTCACTATAGTCCAACAGCATATTAAAACACTAAAAGACCCATAACGGGTTTGAGAGTTTTCTCCAACTTTCAACTTAAGAAGAAACGTCCCTAAGGAAGGTTCCTAAGAAATAAACCAAATATATATTAAGAAAATAAAGACTTTTGTGTTGGTATCAGCTAGTGGGATAAAACAAAACTTGGATTAAGAAACCAAATAAACCAAATATATATTAAGAAAATAAAGACTTTTGTGTTGGTATCAGCTAGTGGTATAAAACAAAACTTGGATTCCATAAAATTAACTTTGATGCATAAAAGCTCGATTCGAGAGTAATATCCATTGGTTTTGTGATTCGGAATCATAAATGAGTGGTTGTTAGCCTCGATGATCAAAAAATAACTTCAACTCGGTAATAAAAGTAAAGCTTTTTCCTCTTAATTATGGCTTACAAGAGGATATCAACTGATTACACATCAAAAGGATCGAAATCAAGGGTTATAATATTTGTATTATCAAGGCACTCCAAGGTTTGTGAAGTTTCGTGGAAGGTCAAGATGATTATATCCGATCCTAGATTGGACCTTCGTTTCTTTGATGAAGTCCAAACCAAACATGTTTTCAAATAAATCAACCGCATTGTTAATCGATCAACCCATATGGAAATCTCGACCCCTAACACCATTATTCCGAGGATCCTGAACTTTGTATTCTCATCCGCAAGGATGCTTTAGGTTGAACTATGTCTAGGAGGTAGATCAACCTAACCGCTTTCCATTATTAAAAAGGAAAAAAAAGTACAACATGCTTCACAATAAATAAATAAATAAATAATTAAATAAATAGAGAGAACATAAGAATATAAAAACTTCAAATAAAATAATCAAACTCAAATCATCAAAAGTTATTACAAATCTTTCAATCTTAAAAAAGAGAAATGAGAGAACTAACTGTGGAATAGAAATCGAACAATTTTAGAAATCCACAAATGTAGGAAGTAGGAACCCCGACATGAAGAGGGAGAGAGTTTATATAAAAATACAATAGACCTTTGGAGACCCAACCAAAAACACTCTAAAAAGGTCACTAGTCAAGGCCAAAAGACGGCTAAGTAGGTCATTCCGTATACCGTTTTTTGCCTCAGTTGAGAAATAATGGTATAAGACCGTTCCACATACCGTTTTCTCGTTTTCTCATGAAGAAAATAAACGTTAAACCGTACCATGACCCCATCCATTTTTGTGCCCCCACCGAGATCTTCCGTTGCAAGGAGATCGTTTGAATCATTTGGAAATAAATTAATTTATCCATAATTTAGATTTAGTTTACATTTAGGTCCAAACTTCTTTTTTGACTGCCACGTCAACAAAACTGCCACAATTTTGTCCGGAAAAAAATCATATCAAACTTCTTTTCTTCATTAACAATGTATGGATTACTAATTTTTAAAGTTCAAATTATTTTGTGTTCACCTTTGATATTTGTATTAGTTTTTTTCCCCTTGTTTATGCGGAATATTTTCATTTTTTATATTTAATATGAATTCCTTTTTTTTTCCCCGGTTTTTGAAAAGAAAATTTGGGACCCGAAAATCAAGTTTAATTAGGTATGACAAAGCTATATGACCGAATTTCATATCCGAACGGAAAAACGGATTAAAAAAATCATTTTGTACTACCCAAGTATGAATTTTCCCAATTAGAATTTCAATTTAGTTTCTTACATTAAACAGCTAGAGTCCACAAATACACAACACCTATCCCCCGAGTCCTTAATGCTTTGTCCATCCATTTGTTTTGAATGACAATAAGAAGAAGACAATTAATAACACGTAGTGAATTCGTTCAACAACTTATAACCTACTAAGTTGAGCTATTTAAAGTGATCTTTATTAACCTAATAATGACTTTATCTATGTTTTATTTGAGGATGGGTGCAGCTGCCATTTTCGTTCAACCAATTTGTTTTGTTATTTAAAAATGTTGAAGTTTATTTATGAAATAAACTAACAATAATAAATCAAACTTTCAAAAATATCAGAACTATACTCTACTCTATCGACTTTTTAATTTCTGAATCAAATGTAATTAGCAAAATAATAGGGACAAATTAAATGTGCCCATAACGGCCTTTTTTTTTTAAAAAAAATAGTCCCCTTCTTTTAATCCACATATATATATATATATATATATATATATATATATATATATATATAATTGGTGATATACGTATAAATCATTAATATAATTCATCCAATTTATATATATAAATCGACATTATCGAGGGATTATATTTCCGAACAATTATTGATTAATAAATTTTAAAATTCGACGAGAGTTATTTACTATTAAAAGTTTTATCATATTTGTTTTTTGAAAGGATCGTAGTTTATTTAATATAATAATTATTTAAATAAAAAAAAATTATATTATACCAATTTACTATATATACAAAAATACTTGAGAAAAATAGTGCAAGACACAACACAGGTTAAAGTGTTAAACTAGTTTCAATTTATAATAGATTTAGGGTCTGTTTGGTTAGAACTCTGAAAACGAAAACGGAATAGAAACGTATAGGATAACAAAATGGGGAAGTAATTGTAGTGGAAATTGATTAGTTTTGATACCTATAGGGTAACAAAATGGGGAAGCAAGTACATTTTTCATGAAATCACATTGAATGATTCAATGAACAAGGTACAAATGTGGACTAAATTCTCTAATCCGTTTTCGTTTTAAGAGTTGTAAACAAACGGGGGTTGGTTTTAATTTGTTAGACATTAAGAAATTGAAGGATGAGTGGAATTGTTTTTTTCGGATTGTGTGAATGAGGAACCCAAAACAATTTTGTACATGGAAAAATCACCACATAAAGTGATACATTCATATGTTCCTTGTATAGTTGGGTGCAAATGTGCAATTTATTTTGGTTTGGGACCAAAACTGTTAACGAAAGTTACGAAATACATAAGTAAAATGAATAGGACCTATCTCATTTCGTGTTCTCCGGAATGAAGGGGACCAGTAGTAAGCGGTAACTCCTCCTCCACATCTGACTGTGATATCTTCACCAGACTCACTTCTCTCACCATAATCATTTCGGTTCGAGCACCAACACATAGCCAAGAGAATCAGGGAAGAACTGTGCAGAAAAGCGAAAAAGAATTACAATCATGATTCATGATACTTACAGCAACGCATTGATCTTTTTCAGGATCTAATTGAGATTGGAATACCTCGCATTTTCGTCTTCGGCTTCACTCGAGAGAAATACTATTGTTTCTGTCAATTAAGATGTACGAACCAAAGTAGGGTAAAAGCTGCCGAAACTGTTAATCAGATCTGCGCTGCTGGTGGTGGGCCTGGTGGTGGTTACGGTGGCGGACCTGTGTTTGCGTGTTGGATGTACGTTTGGTTCTTTGTACAGACCAGACAAGGTAACAGTTCCTCTCTCGCTTTCGCTCTTTCTGTCACAGTGTTGTCGATTATTTACAGGAATTGAAATTCAATTATTGTCGAGAAATTTCTTCGGCCACATCTGTCTCATCTCCTTGGATCTTAAACAGTTTCTCGCTTTGTATATTTCGCTTTTGGCTTGGCTCTCCTTTTCCTGTTTCGATTCCCTGTAATTTTGCCATTTTTTCATTCTTTATCGGGAGAAGTAACAGCTTCGTTTCGCATTTCAATGTCATGTCTGTGTACAGAAGAAAAATGACTGTTTTCAAAGCATCTTCAGTTCTTTGCTTCACCAAATTAGCTTGATTTTGTGTCAAAGTTTCAATTCCCTAATACAATTTGCTTGACATTGTCATAGAGAGAACATCCAAGAGGGAAAAAAACAAATCTGCACACAAAGTGGAAACCTTCTGGCAACATTTCAATCTGAATTCTCACATGTCAAACAATTTTCTTGTGCTTATCAGGATATTTGAACTGCTATGATGGGAAGTATCAGTGGACGAGGTGAGACACTAACTGCAGTGCACTCAACCCTCCGCGAATCCTTTCTAGCAAGTGACCTAGCAGAGAACCACCGCAGCTTAGCCGGAATAACACTAGCCGCCATCCTCGATAACGAGAGGAAATCCGTCTCCAACAACAGCACCATGGTCCAAACACTTTTCGACATCATCCGAACCGAAGAACCTCCTGCAAACCACACCACCAGCAATCATCTTACAACCAAGAAGACTTGGAAGTCGTTCAAGGAGCGGCTGAAGCTCAGGCGCAACAACAACACTTCAAACACTACTGGTTCCCAAAACAACCAGAATCCGCAATCAGATACAGGTACTTCAGCATCCCGGCCACAGATCGGCTCAGTCAGGCGAGTTAATTCATTCGGTACTGATTCAGAGACGGGAAATGGAACAACAACGTTGGGGAGTGGAGATCAGATTCCAAGGAGTAGCAGCATGAGACTGTATGATGCACTGACAGCAGAGAGAGAGATGATCAGGGCGTCGAATGTTGAACCGGCTGAAGAAGAGCCAAGCAGAATGTCACTGATGGAATTGTTGGAAGACCCCACAGAACAGCAAGCCGGAATTGAGGGGCCGGAAAATCAGTCCAATGAAAATGAGGATGAAAGGAAGGAAGATGACCGGAATCATGATATGTTGGGATTGGTGGAGGAAGAGGAGAAAGGAGAAGGAGCTCTTATGGCGGAAATAGCTTGCTGTGTGTGCATGGTGAAGCCAAAGGGTGCTGCATTTATACCATGTGGGCATACATTTTGCAGGATGTGCTCAAGGGAGCTGTGGGTTAAGAGAGGAAACTGCCCTCTTTGTAACAACTCCATTATAGAGATTTTAGACATCTTCTGAAAGCAATCAAAGTTTCATTTCATCAATTTGGTGCTTTTCAATGTGACCATGAAGTGATCAAGGACAGGAGGCTTTGTTGTTGAATCTTCAAGACTTCAACTGGGCTGGGTAGTTTGGATTTGGGTCTCACTGTTTTGTGTATATTATTATGTTGGATGTTAGCTGTCAATCATATATTCATATTCATATCTGGTCTCCATTGTTATAGAGTTTTTGTTTCTACTCTGAGGGTTATATACATTGATGCTGCACAAACTATTTAATCAGTGGAAATAATTTTAGCAATGATAATTTTAAAATAACATCTGATCATATAGTTTCCATGATATCTGATTTTGGGTGAAGTATCTCTTTGTTGGATATTCCATCTTTATCCTATTATTATAAATCTATTAGCAATCCTCTAATTATAATATATTTCATCTATCATAAACCTTATATTATCAACCAAAAATATTTTGGATTCAGCCTAACACCTATCTCAAATGAAAAAAAAGTTTATCACTTAATGTATAAGAATATATAGTCACTTGACTCACTTCTGCTTAATTACTTGTTATTTGACTTCAAAAATATTGATTCAATATCCTAAAGTTTCAATAATAATGAAATAGTATATTTTTCTAAACAATATCAATGTTTTGAATTGAAAGAAACCAAGTAATTTAAGAAGTCAATATTCTTAACATTATGTTTTAAGTCGTAAGCCCGGAAAATCATAAAAAAAGGGGTATGCATCAAATAGAAATGCCTAAATTGGATTCCATTTTCCACGGGATATGAGCGAGCTTGGGAGCAACTCATTACTCACCTCTCGAGCGGTCTTTCTCGGCGTCAACGTCTTGATTGCTCGCACGTCGCAACACGCTTACCTCCCTGCTTCTCTTAATTTATTGTCCTACGAAGGTCAGAACAGACCCAAATAGGGCTCGAAAACCCTAAGACGATTATCTCTCTCATTCTCACAGATCGTTTGGCGCTTCTTCGATCACTTCCTTCCCCTTTTCTCCATTATCTTTCATAGATCTAGGTTGTTGTTCGTAACAAATCCCTAGCGAAGATGAATATATTCAGACTAGCTGGTGATATGACGCATTTGGCCAGTATTCTGGTCTTGCTCCTCAAGATCCACACCATTAAGTCTTGCGCTGGTATCTTCTCTCTCTAATTTCATTTTTTGTATCAAGTGGCTTATCGTTCGAATTTCATGCACGGATGGTATTATATTGAATTAATTACAATTTGGTTTGGACGGTCCGTGGCAAAGTTTTGACTTAATAGTGTATTCAAGTGTGTTGTCGTAATAGGTTCCTTTGGTGATTCATTTTGATTTTCCCGTGGAATTAATATTTGTTTGGAAGAAGTATGGAGAATGAATACGGTTTATAGGGATTCCCATATTATGGACGAATTTTTTCTTCTCAATTTGACTTTGGATAGATTTTGTAAGTGTCTCTTTGCATGTTCAGAACAGTAGGTTTAAGAATAACATATTTTTTAGGCAGCCTACTTCCATGCTAGATAGTAATTTTGATTGCCACAAGCATGTAGTAGAATAGGACAGATCAAGCGTTTTACTTTAATGAAGTCCTGTATCATTTTGTAATGGAGCTTTATTCTGTATATTGGAAAAAAGAATACAAAGCTTTGGCGTTCTTTTTTCATTGTAAATCTGCATTTTCCATTTCACAAAAAAGTTTTGGATGTTATTGCATAACCAGGTCTTTGTTTATGGTTTGGTACTAATTGATGTTGGAACAAGGGAACCTACAAATATAAGTGCTGCTTCTTGTTCTACAACCTATTTGTGGTTTGAATAATTCTTGGGAAAATCTCTTGAAATGTTTGTACGAGACCACATCTATTTTGGAGGGCAATTTTTTTGTTTGTTTATGATTTGATTGGCACATAGAGTATGTCTTTCAGGCGTCTCCATGAAACCTTCCTGGTTACATTTACAGAAAAAGCAACTACAAATCTACAATCTCTCTCTCATACACACATATGCCGAGCCACACATATACTTCCCCCCTCTTCTTACTTTATGCTCCTTTACATCTTGATGATGCTCTTGTTCATTTGCGTTCAACCTGACATCGTTGTGTTGCACTTCATGATCTTAGTTATAACATAGATAACTATGTGCAGGTGTTTCTTTGAAGACCCAAGAACTCTATGCTATCGTCTTTGCCACTCGTTACTTGGATATTTTCACAAGCTATATTTCCCTGTATAATACGATCATGAAGGTAATTTTTTTGAGCAGCTCATTTTCAATCGTCTGGTACATGAGGCGCCACAAGATTGTGAAGAGGTCCTATGACAAGGACCAGGATACCTTCCGACACTGGGCCCTGTTGGTGCCTTGCTTGCTCTTGGCCTTGTTTATAAACGAGAAGTTCACTTTCAAGGAGGTGAGGTACCTGTTTGGTGATTCTAGTTGTGAGAAGCATGATAATGTTAAAATTAATATTTGAGAAAGCAGTTTGTGATGGAGAGACAAAAATTCCCTTCCTCCTCTTTCTTAGTCCTTACTTATGTACAGGTTATGTGGACATTTTCCTTGTATCTGGAAGCTGTTGCCATCATTCCTCAATTGGTCCTGTTGCAGAGAACTAGAAACATTGATAACCTGACTGGACAATATGTGTTGCTTCTTGGGTATGCATCTAATTTCCAGATTAGCTAGCAACGAAGTGACATTCTATACCATCATCCATTTTCTGTTGTATTTTCCATAATTGGTTATCTCTTTGGTCTAAATCTCAGTAACTTAAAATCAAGTTGGTTTAAAGGGATCAAGGTGAAAGTTAGTTAAAAAAATCTGAATTTATGCAAGTTTTTGAAAAGATATGCACGAAGCAGGAAGCATTGCACACTAGACCAATCATGGCCTAATCTGGTGCCTTTTTTTGTGGTTTCAGATTAATGAAATGGTATGACTTGTGCTATGCTTTTGTTTTTTTAAAGAATTTATGTTATTATCTATAATATATCCGATTCACCTCAAGTGAATGAAGTGTATGCCTCACACAAGCCTCAGGGCTCCTAACTGGAGCCCCTGGTTCATTCTTAAGCGCAAGATGCACCATGCATCCGTAAAAATTTAAAAACAACATTTGTTTCATCTCTTCTTGACCTTAGCCTTTTTTCTTTTCTTCCTGTCATTTTCTGATATTAACTTTGAATTTAATAATCTTATAGTAATAAATGCATCTTCCATTGTTTCCTTCTGTTGCAGTGCATACCGAGCACTGTACATTCTCAACTGGATTTACCGCTACTTCACTCAGCCTCACTATCTGCATTGGATACGTATGTTTTTATATTCTCTTCACTTTCTTTTGAGTTTATGCAAGCATTTATTTGTACTGTATCTATTTATATGTGCTCTTTTCGATTTCAATAGCAAACAAACATTATTATGGTACACTGTTACCCTTACCTGCTATAAAAGTTGATTTTCTTATTCCTTAGATTTTGTGACTTGCAGGGTATGTACTGTAACTAGACAACCAGTGAACATTAGGAATAGTTTAAGCTGAATATATCCTGCTATATATGTCTGTGCTCTGTTATACATTGATAATGCTTGGTTGCGGGCTCAAGTTATCATATTCATAGTTGAGAATCTTCAAACATCCCCTTGAACCTTTGGGAGATTGAGAGGCACAGAAGTTGTGACAGCATATGTTGTTTTATAATAATATGCAAAGTTAAGCAGTTTTGCTCGGTTCTGTCCCTACACCCTAAGAAAAAATGCACAATCACACATTTATTTTGACTTAAGCATCATTTGGTAGATGCCACCTTCCTTTGAGAGGGTGTTGTTGGATATCATTTTCATCAATGAGTTGCTATCCTCAAATGTAGCAAAGATAACTGTCCGGATTCGACCAACTTCCTAGAGACATCCTCTGAACTTTATTATACAGATTATATCAGTAGCAATTTATCTGCACTGTATTGAAGTGTTCAGCTTTTTGATGAATTTTGCAGCTTGGGTATCTGGGTTGCTCCAAACGGCACTGTATGCTGATTTCTTCTACTACTACTTCCAAAGGTATTTTGCTACTATTTTAGCATTTTTATCCCACATCGTGATCCTATTCCTATGCAATCAATTTCATTCCATCATGTGTGACTTTAATGTTTTCACGTTACAATTTCAGCTGGAAGAACAACAAAAAGCTCCAGTTACCGGCTTGAAACAACTTCTGCAAGCTGTTGCGGTTAATTTACACATTATGAGTTTTTCTTCTTAGTGCTTGGGAACATGTAAACTTAGATACAGAACAAGTGCATGAGATTTTGTTCCATATCTGGTTGTTTTTCCAATGGGACTTCTCTTGTTGACAAATACCAGATACTCGAGGATTTGCTGGACATCTTTAGACGCTACTTTAGTCTTATACGCTAGAAACTCATTCCTTGTGCCAAGACATTTGTTTTTGTTTCCGAATCTTCATGATAATTGTTGAAGCTTAAAGAGGCACTAGTTCTACCGATTGATAAGACTATATCAGAGTCAAGTGTGGGAATTGTATCATTTCTCGTTGGCCCCAAAATGCGTCCAAAGCATTGGCCTTTTATGCTAAGTTTATCTTTTCATTTGCCGTCCTCTGGATGTTCAGGTTGTAAGAGCAGTTTACTGGTAAATCGAGGGACCGAGAAAACTTGGTGATCGGATTAACCTGCTGAAATATACCTTAATTCATACTCCTTTTTCATTACAAAGTTTCATTATAATCAAACATGGCAATGCCCGACTTCAAATATCTCAATTAAAAAGATACCAAGTTAATGGATGCCCTTAACTCCAAAATCACTAACCTATAGTGACTACACTTAAAATTGGTACGAAAAACCTTTGTTTTCTTTAGTATGGTTAAAAAACAGAATAATTTTTAGAAGAATCAAAGAATAAAAACAGAAATTTTACATAGACCATCATTTAGCTCAATCCCAATAAATATCCCCCAAAGGGTAAATTACCCAAAAAATCCAAAATCACCCTTAACTGCAAGTTATGATTTAACTCAGAAAACCGTTTTTTTTAATACTAACAAAATGTTTAAGAAAATATGGAATTATCACTTTTTTTAGCGAGAGACTAATCATTTTATTCATACATAAGGCATACGAATGATGTAGATGGTTCTTTGAATCTATGGATTATTTTGTGAAAATATCCTAATTTAATGGTGGCTTTGTGTAGGGTTTGGCTCCAGTGAAGTTGATCAACTTCACCGGATTCACAGCCCTTTGTGTTGATTCCAGAATATAACCAAATTAAGGAAATCGGGTTCTAATCTGGCCCGTGGTGAGTTGTGACTCGAGCACAGGCAATTGCAAGCGTTGATTTCCCAGTCAACCTTGATGGATCTCGTAGCACATTAATGGCCGATTTCCTCCATCTTCTCACTTTCTTCACTGCTAGCTGTTTATAATCCGTTCTTAAAGCCGCTAATGGCTTCTCGGAGCCGGATTCTCTCTCTTCTGATTCTAGTGCTTCCAATCGTCTTCTACTTCGCGTTCGCTCCCATATCGGCGTCCGGCGAAGAAGACGAACAGTTCAACGAAGAGCTCTTGCTAAGGCCGTTACCGGATCGGAAAGTTCTCGTTCATTTTAGCTTCGACTCAAGTGCTCATCATTCTGAGGATAATGGCGGCCACCACCTCCGCCTCTTTCCGAAGGCCATATACCAGCTTGTACAGTGCCTTATAACTCTATCTCCTTTCCTTTTTGTTTCGAATTGATCAAACTTTATCAATCTGAAAGCATCCTGTGTAGGAGAAGATCGATTTTAGAAGTCCAAATATGTTAATGAATCTGAATTTGTTGTACTCTGAAGAACATGATTGCTTGACCTACCAAAATAGTAAAGTTTGCCAATTTTTAGAAGATTAATATATGATGAGTGATTACAGTTTAAGCTTGATATTCTAGAGGTCAGTAATTGCTACATTTGTTGGTCATCTAAACATTTTAGGGTTCTTCCCCAGCTAGTTTCATTTGTGCTTAATTTGTCATTGATTCGTTCTCTAGCATTTGGATATACAATTCGTTCATTTTCTGCCCTCCCCTTTTGTGTGAAGCATCTGAACTCTATTCATTCTTGTTCTGGTTGGGCTGATTGAACAGGTACGGAAATTCCATATCAAGGAAATGGAACTGTCATTCACGCAAGGCCGGTGGAACTATGATGCTTGGGGTGGATTTGATCCAATATCAACTGCTAATGTGAAACCTCCTGGAGTTGAGTTGTGGGCTGTCTTTGATGCTCCAACATCTAATGTTGATGCTTTATGGAGTAATTTAACTCACACTCTTTCAGGTCTGTTTTGTGCCTCTATCAACTTTCTTGAGTCTTCAACTTCTTATTCTGCTCCAAAGTGGGGTTTCCGGACATTTTCGGGTAGTTTAAGATATGGTACTTTGCCTCGTGAGGCAGTGTGCACTGAGAATCTGACTCCATGGTTGAAGTTACTGCCTTGTCGAGATAAGGCTGGTCTTTCTGAACTGATGGACAGACCTTCTATTTATCGTGGCTTTTACCATTCTCAGAGGCTGCGCTTGACTTCAAGTCTTTCTAGCTCAATGGAAACAGGATCAGAAGTACGGATTGAACAAACTCTCACTGTTGTTCTTCAGCCTGGAAGCCAAAAGGGTTCAAAGATTCCTGTCAGGGAATCAAAAGTGCAGCCGAGCTGGTCAATGAGCTCACTGTTTGGGAAGACAGTAGATTCAAGATGTGTTCTTGCTAAATCTAGTAATGTGTACCTGCAACTTGAGAGGGGTCTAGTCTCTGAACTGAAGGACTTTGAGAAGAATGATTATGACATGCTCAACATTTCAGAGTTTGAATTATCTGATGTCCCTGATAGGGTGATAAAGGAAAGGAGTGGATCAAGAAAGGAATCATCTGTTCTGTATCAATTCTTGCTCGAGAAACATGTTGCTGATAAACCATTTAACTTGGCTTTTACATGGAAGCAACCAGTTGTTTGGTTGTGTTCCCAAGCTCCGCTGCATGCTAGTAGATATTTGATGGGAAGTGGGAATGAAAGAGGTGCAATTGCTATTTCTCTGAAATCAACTAAAAACATGTATGGTTTACTGGGCACTGAGTTTTCCAAAGAACAGTGCAAATTGCATGTTGGTATTTTCCAAGTTGTACCCTGGTATGTTAAGGTATATTATCATACCCTGCAAATATATGCTGATGGAAAACTGCATCCTATCACTGATTTCATAGAGAAGATGCAAGTGTCACCTTCTGAAGACAAGGTTTCACCTGGGGTGTTGGAGCTGCTCTTAAAATTTCCATGTGACATGAAATCAGCTGAACTTACTTTGGAGTTTGATAAGGTAATTATGAGAAACTTAATACTTTGTGTTCGGTTCATTATTTTTTGTTTTGCTTTTTATTATTTCCTGCAGTAATACAATAACATTTGAGACCATTGGAACTGAGACTAGGAGGAAATGAATCTTGTGCAGTCTTGTTTCAGATGGTCACCCATAATTCCTTTAATAGATTAGTGTTTTTTTTTGCTACTTGAGATGCTGGATTGACAATTTGACATGTTATTTTGTAGGGATTTCTGCATATTGATGAGTATCCCCCAGATGCTAATCAAGGATTTGACATTCCTTCAGCTGTGGTAACTTTTCCAGACTTCCAGTCGAATTTAGCGTTTTTAGAAGGTTCAAACAATTCACCGTTATTGTCAAGATTGCGGGTAAGTGGATATTCTTGTTTTCAATATCTTTTATCCTTCCCTCTGTATGATTTTATTGTTTTTATATGTTGTATCTTATTCTAGTTGTGACTTGGTTATTGAGCAGGAGAGGAATCCTTCCTTGGCTTACACAGAAGTGCTGCTTGTGCCTCTGACTACTCCAGACTTTAGCATGCCGTATAATGTTATCACAATAACATGTACCGTGTTTGCTTTATATTTTGGTTCACTGCTAAATGTTCTTAGGAGACGCTCCGGTGAGGAAGAAAGACGATTGAAAGATGGAGGTAAACTCACTAATGTTTTCTTATAGCATGTCTAGATTTGCATTTCCATCTGTACGTTTAACTGTCAAATGTCAACCTATAAGAAGATTAATTTCAACTTCGTATCTTAAATAAGACGATCGATTTCTTGTATAAAAAAGTTGAAATCAATCTTATGGTAGATTGAATTGAACTTGCAATTCTTTGTCCCGTTGTGTATTGTGTCCAAATCTCCTCTATTTTTTTTCCTCACATTGTAGTCTGTAGTTCTGAAAAGAAACAAACACCAAATTATTACTTTTACCTCATTTGGAATAGGGGGTTATTCTATATTTGTATATCCTGATTAGTTCATAACTCTTGCATTTATTTGAAACTGAAGATTATCTCATAAATCTTTCCTTAGAAGTTTAGTTTGAGATAATTCCGACTACTCCATGCTATAGTACTAACTTAATCCATCTCTATGCTAGTTTTAGTGGACTTTGTGGATTCACTTTTTAAATCTCTTTCTCACTAATCGCAGCTGCCAAGAAGGACAATTTGTTGACGAAGTTGCTGGCTAAGTTGAGGGGAAAACCTACAGAAACAAGTGAAGCACATCCATCTTCCTCGACGTCAAACCATTCTAAGCTAATATTAAAGGTTATACTGGTTGCTGGAATTGCAATAATTTGGCAGTATTACTTGCAATGAAATGAAATAGCAGAACATTGGACTGTTGTACTCTATGTTCTAACAGGAGAAGTGATGATCGTTATAGAATATGGAGAAATTCTCCATTTGATCATTTCAGTTACAGGAAGAGGCATCGGAGCTGCAAAACCGAGTATCAGGGAGTGCTATAGGAGCAGTTCTCTTTAGAGGTTCTGGTGAATCTCTTGTTAACAAAGCTTACTGGGTTCTGCGGATGCTTTGGTGCACCCATATTTGAGTTTGTATTATTTTTTCGGATTAGTGCACCAGAAAAGGGGTGAAACTCTACTGATTTTAACAGACAGTGTTCCTGTACAGAACTACTTTAGCTTAGGCTTGATTTGATTGTTATCTTTCTTTTTAGCTGTTTGCACTGCCTGAAGTTTGGGAGACACTTGTAGTTTCGGAGTTGTCAAACCATGATGAAGACCGGAGAGTTGAGGATCATTTATGATGAACGTTTGTGTTCTACATATTTGCATGAATGATGCCTATTAAGTAATCATAACTCGAGCAGGAGCTAGGAGAGTTCAAGAACGAGTTACCCACTAGGGTTGGGGTGAATCTAGAGTCCTAAACTGAGTATGTTCTAGCTTATGAAATTTGAGAGGGAATTGATGTAGATTAGAAAGGATTTTGATTAATGAACTAAAACCTCCATCCAAAAGCAACAATCTGTGAGATTGAAATTGCAATTCCATGTAGCAGGTTCCTCCATATCATATTTCCTAGTTCTTGTCTGGGCTTCACTACCATGGAAAATTGCAATTTGAAATTTTGAATGGGAAGAATCATTGTTTGTATGCCCCGAAACTGAAAAGTTGAACCGACCCAAAAACTAATCCACCCGCATTGCCAAAACCCAAATCTGAACCGAACCCAAATATTTGTCAAAACGCATTACCTGGTATTTGATTAGACATGTATAAATTCGGGTTGGCCTATTAGCCCGGTAAAAAACACGGGTATAGACAACTAGTTTGGTTCAGTCGGATCTGGTCCGACTCGTTTTTTTTAATGGGACGGGTATGGGTAGACGTTTTGGCTCGTGGGTCAACCCGGCCCGTATAAGTTATACATATAATATATATATATATATATATATATATATATATATATATATATATATTATTTAGTTTGTTTTGAGTGTCACATATTCTGATTTTTCATTTAGTTTATTTTGAGTATTTTGACGAGTTATACGTGTTTGTAATACAAGATTGCACGGATAATTTGACTGCAATTTTACTTATTGTTTTTCACGTATTTGAATTTATTCATTCTTGCATGATGATTGTTGTTGAACCCGTTGGGTGATTGGTGTTAAATACATTATATTACTTTTATAAAAATATATCGCTAGTTATAACATTTTACCTCGAGTCAATCCATTGTTCATGGGATTCTCTTATAGAGGATTTCAAGTTCTCAAAAATGTATGTCATTAGTTATAATATTTTCACATCAAGTTCATCGAGATTCTTTTAGATTTCTTTGGTTTCATAAATATCTATAGTTAGTTATAACATTTTCATCTAGGGTTTATTCATTGATATAGGATTTTCTTTCAATAACTTTTCGGTGTTATAAATATGTATCGTTAGTTATAGCATTTTTTTTAAGGTTTTGCCATTGTCCATAGGGATTTCTTTCAGGTACCTTTTCAGTTTCATAAATATATGTCGTTGATTATAAAATTTTCACTTAGGGCTTATCCATTGTTCATAAGATTTTCTTTTAAACACCTTTTCAGTTTCATATATTATCATCCGTAGTTATAACATTTTCACGTAGAATTTTTCCAATGTTCAAAGGGTATTCTTCGAAGGTTCTACAATTTCTAAAAGTTATATCTATCTCTAGTTATAACAATCTCAACTAGAGTTTATACATTGTTCATAAGATTTTGTTTCAAGAACCTTTCAGTTTCATAAATATCGATCGATCGTTTTAATATTTTCACATAATTTTATTTCGTTGTTCATAGGATTTTCGTTTGATCGAAGTTATCTTCGTAAATATCTATTGTTGGCTATAACATTTTCATAACCTTTCGTTGGCTAACCACGTTGCGGTTTCACCTAAAGTTTTCCAATCGTTCATCGGAGATTCTTTCAATTTATACACATGCTTATGTTATTATGTTCATTTGATTACATATAATTGTTCACTTGTCTTTGAGTTAACCTCGTACCCACTCAATACTTACGCATTTTCAATTAATTACATGGACTTGTTTATATGTCTCTGCGTGCGCGCATGCGTTTGTTCATTTTAATATATACATGTGCTCGTGTTTTTAGATATGAAAACCTTCAACGAAATCCCAATGGACAATGAAAAAACCTAGATGAAATGTGATAACGTAGCGATTGATATTTATAGAAGCGAAAAAAGTTATTGAAAGAAACCTTATGTGAACAATGGAATACCATGTGAATATTATATAACTAACGATAAATATATAACAAAAAATACAGAAATCTAGAAGAAACTCATATGACCAAAGGATGAATTCAATATGAAAATGTCATAATTAGTGATTATTTATGAAATTGAAAAACTATAGAAGAAACTATTATGAACACTGGATAAACCCTAGTTGAATATATATAACTAGCGATAAACATTTATAAAATTAAAAAAATATATTAGAAATTCCTATAAACAATGAATAAACCCTAGATCAAGATATTATAACTATATATATATATATATATATATATATATATATATATATATATATATATATATATATATATATGAAATTGAAAATATTATAAGAAACCCCTGTGAACAATTGATAGACATAGGTAAAAATGTTATAACTAGCGATAAATATTTATTATATTTATCGAAACTGAAAAATATTACAAAAACTCCCTTTTGAACAATGGATAAATACTAGGTGAAAATATTATAATTAGCGATACATATTTATAAAATTGAAAAACTCTATTAAAAAGCAATATGAAAAATAGATATATCAAATGTTATAACTAGCAATATAATTTTTATAAAATTGATAAACTCGATAAGAAACCCGGTAAATAATTGATAAATTCTAGGTGAAAATATTATGACTAACGATAAATATATATAAATAAAATCAAACAACTCAATAAGAAACCCTTATGAGCAATGGATAAATAATAGGACTACATAGTTGGAGGCGATATATATTCAGTGGGAGCCGACTAACTGTGCACATGGATTGCGTAATCATCGAAAGAAAGTACACAACTACTCACATGGTGTGTGTAACCGTAGTTACCAAAAAATCACACAACTACTCACATGGCGTGCATAACCATAATATTCCCCTAGAAAAATTAACACAGCTACGCACATGGTGTACGTAGTCACAATATTCCCCGAAATAAAAATTACACAACCGAACATATATCATAGTAGTTGAGCAACTATGACCGCATGGAGTATAAATGTAGTTCGTCGGCTTCACTCGGCTTCATATCGGCTCCAACTATGCACCTCATATGCGTAGTCATAGACCTGATATGAAAGCGAAAACTACGCACGCGAATTGCGTAATCTCAATACTAAATAAATATATTTACTTGTACGTCTAGAAAGCCCGGAAAATAAGGGTATATTATGAATTCATCAATGAATTTATAGATCACACAAAACCAACAATAAATTAGGTTTAATTTAAAGAATCTGTTCGTTCTCTTTATTCATATTTATGATTTATCATATAAGGGTAATTTTCTCGGTTTATTTTTTGATTTATTTATATAATTAGTTTATAATGTGGTTAATTTTGATGATAAAAAAACAAATTTCACATGTTTAGGTATAAAAAAGGATATTAGTTGCATTTTAAAATAAACCACTATGTCTTGATCAGTTTCGGAAATTGAGAAAGATAATCTATAATTTTTGTTTAGTTGGGATGACTCTCCTTTTGAAGACATTTTTCGAGTGTGATCTAAACAAATGTTTCGAAAAATGCCGTAGTCACATGTCCCTGTTAATCTTGGTTGTGTTCGAGATCTCTTAAAATCCTATATCTTGGTGGGGTGGGGACGTCGTGGACTTGTGAGATTCACATTTCCGCAGGAGGTATGTCATCTCCTTGAAAAGAGTTTCCACTATCCTACTTTCATGCGTCGAGACGCAGCTCATCTATCATGTGTCCTCTTCATGTTTTGCCAATCTTGGGCGTTCCTCACCTTCTACCGTTGTTTGTTTGTTCCATTTTTTTTGAATTTTTTTGTACTTTTCAGTCATTTATTTGAGATGTTTATTGTGTCTTTCTCTTAATTTTTCATATTTACACGATGGTTTGTCCGTTTGTCGGTTTTCGGTCTCTCGACACACCAAGTATGTTTGTTGTAGACGAGTATCTTACCTTCTTGATTATATATATATATATATATATATATATATATATATATATATATATATATATATATATATATATATATATATATATATATGCGGGTGCTCTGGTTACTTTTAAAATGCATCAATGGTTTTGTGAAAATTCCGTAATGTAAGGGCGGTTTGTGTAATTTACCCTTTGATAGAGAAGCATAAAATCAAAATGGCCGAATTGATCAAAGTGTACGCTTCTTGCATCATAGCATTAAACTTCAGGGCTCTATTTTGAATTCTATCCACTCACGGAACAGCGGATTCCCGTCCTAACCGTAAAAATATAGGGTTAGGGTTTCGAACTATAGACTAGATTTGTCTTTTGGAGGATGTATTCTGATCGTTTGGAGCAAGCTGCGAAGCAGTCGGTCAAGGATCGTATCAACGGCAACGCCAACCTCGTTCAAATTTCAGTTCGCCGCCCCCCAGTCGCCGCCAAGAGGTTTTACCTTCCTTTCCCGCGCTTAAAATTTCATATTCGATGTGATTTTGACGCTTTTGGAGTTGTGGTTGTTGGTAAATTTAAGAGCTCTATGATGTGAGACGGGAATTTGAACGAGTTGGTGAAGTTGTTTGTTTGTATGAAAGGTTAAGGACAAGTTTGGGTTTATTTAGATGAAATGCGAGTCTCGGTTTTCTGGTGGGTAAGAGGTGAAATTCGGGATACCTGAACTCATCATATTGAAAGGTAAATTTGGCTGGTTGTTGAAGTGAAAGGGTTCATGGGTTGACAAAGTGTGTTGGATTGTTCATATGTTGAACCGAAAATAATTGTTCGAGGTGTGATGGATTTGATTCTGAAATTTAGGTTTGATCTGACAGGTTTGGAGTTGGTTGATATTGTTATAATGGCGCAACTATATATACTTTTTTCTTTCCCCCCGCTAGTCGTCTGATAAGCTATTTAGATCTTGTATAGCTCTTGTTTGGGTGAGAACTTAGGAGATAATAAAGGTCTTCCTCTTGCTTGAGAACTTAGGAGATGCAGGAGGGTTAAAATCTTGTCTCCGTTCAAGAAATAATTGGGTTTAGTGAGTTTCTATAGAATTGAGGCATATGTTGAAGTTTGTGTTTGTTGCACCTGGGTTTGCTATGATGTTGGAGTTATATTGAGGAGTTTGTTCATTTCCTTTTACTTATTTGGCTCAAGGGTTATCTTGCAAATCACATTTGAAGCGCTCATTGATGAGCTTGTGTCGTAAGTTGAATAGATTCTTGACCAGATTCACTTTATTAAGGGAAAAGTATGTACATATGTTGCATATTTTTTCGAATATCAATGTAACATCAACTTAATTTTATTGAGATTTTTCATTACAATTTGATGAATCTCAATGATTATTTTGGTACATTAATCTCCTAATAAAGAACCACCACTAAAATAATGCCAACATAGTGTTTCTTTTTCCGATACATCAGGATTTATCACCTAACCTCATCACGGGTACATAATTTCTGATATGGAAGTATTATGCTTTAGTTGTGGGATAACCCAAATAAATAAAATGCTGAACAAATTATTGCAAGTGTATAGATGGTTTGAGTTTTCCTAGTATCACTGTTCCTAGCATTTTGCAGATCATTGTACCAGCCCTAATCTGCCATAGTCTTATTTCTGCAGGCCAAGGCAAGATGACAAGTGGGAACATGACCTTTACGAGGATGATGAACTTGAACTTTCAAGTATGTTTTACTAAGACTTGTGTGCTTGAAACTTTATTGGCCTCTTTTGTCCCATGGATAATATTGAAATTATTATTGATTTTAATGGTTATTTATCTCTATATTAGGATCTAAGGCTCCTCGACTCGATGCAAGTGATCTCCGTTTAAAGCTCCAAAAAAAGAGTATTGGAGGAGTTAGAGATTTGCGTGAAAAGCTCTCTGGCTCAATGCATACACAGGCTTTTAACGGTGACCCAGCAAGACCAAAGCTTGAAATCAGTAAACCGACCAGAAAAAGTGTAATTGGTAAAGCCCCCTTGGTTCTGTCTAGAAAGGTTCCTTACTCAGTTGCTAAGAAAATATCACAGCAAAAGGTATCATATCGGCAATTTCTTTTGTTGATTTAATTTCTAGATTTTGATTCTGTAAGGGAGGACTGGAAAGTTTTCATGAATGTGTATAATTTATCTCTCTGCCCCCCTTGTTCCTTTCTACTTGACAATACGTCACTTTGTGCCTGACTCATGGATTCTACTCCTATATTAATACACCAGAGGACTCGTGTCACAAAGCAGATTTTTCAGCATTTTCTATTGTCAAGAAAGAACCTAGTTGACTGATATATTTGGTTGCTGCAAAAAGGAATATAGAGTTTAGGTTATCACTGTAAATAGTTGTATGGATGTATTTTTCAGTTGGAAATATCAATAGAGTGCCGAAATTGGCCTTAGCAGAGCTTCCTTAAAGCATGACATTACCAAAGCTATACAATAGTGGAAGCTTGGGCTTCTTTAGTTCATTTGCTTATAGATGAAAACTGGATTTAGCACATAAAACACACAGTTCTTAGTTGATGTTCCGTGTTTAACTTGTTTTTCGCCACCCTGCAGGCTGCTGCTGTATCAGTTGATGGATTTCTTCATTCTCTTGGTCTTGAAAAGTATCAGATTCAGTTTAAGGCGGAGGAAGTAAGTTAATGTTGATATCTCCGTAGGTGTTGTTTGTATTCTGGAAACACTTTGTAAGTTCTTTTTGTGCAGATGGATATGACCTCTCTTAAGCACCTGACAAATGAAGACCTTAAAACTCTCGGTTTACCAATGGTAAGTACTTAATGCCCTGTGAATGACACTTTGTCAGTGAGGTATGGGGTTGCAAATGAGATGAAAATATGTGAATCTTGTTTGTTTTAGGGTCCAAGGAAGAAGATACTATCAGCATTGAGCTTAGAGGAGCTGAAATCCACAAATAAGGGTAAAAAGCTTACCCGTGGACTGAGACTCTTGAGTAACTGATATCTTGGTAGCATTTCGGAGGCTTTGAACTTGGAAGTTGTTCTTGATTTGGTCCCTAGGTGGCTGGGTTGTACAAAGATGCCAATTTACATATGTTAGATATGCCTATAACATAGGAAATATTAGTATATTTTCTCCTAACCAAGATTATCAGTTTTTACAAGATGCTTAAAATCAGTTCGACTAGTAGCAGTTTTGTGGATAGTGTATACTGTTTTGCGCCTCTTTTGTTCAGTGGACAGACATGGCAAGTCCTTAACACCTTGCTTCTATTAGACAACTACACGTTCGAGTAAATGGTTAAAACTATGTTTGTCATGTCAGATCAACAATTGTTAAGACTAGGCTTTGGAAATTGTTAAGACTAGGCTTTGGCCGTGACCGACATCATTTGTGTACTGTAAGATGTAACGATCCTTATCAAAAGGGGAATCTCCCCAATAAAATTGTAAATTTCTACAAAACATGAATTTAGTTTTTTATAATGGGAATTTGTTAATTTTGGTGGGTTAGGAAAAACAGCCTAAAATATTGTATTAAATATTTATATTAATAAAATAGAAAACCCCACAAAAATTGTAAATTTCCCCCTTATGAGTAAGAACCTAAATTATCAGTAATTTTGTAAAAGTTTTAGGTCTTTTTAGAAAGAAATGAAATATATGTGTGCTTTTTTATAATATAAAAAATATCATGTTTTATATAAATAATATAAATTAGTTTTATGCGGACCTTTTGTAATTTTCTTTATATTTTAACAACAAAATAATTAATATCACTTTTTTTTACTATGTTAATGTCTATCATTTTTAATAATATAAATTAGTTTCATGTCAACCTAAATCATCAATGATTTTCGATTTCTTAATTTAAAAATTAAAAAATATTGTTTTTCGGGATTTTTTTGAATAAGCTCTAATTTAGTAATTGTGTTGTCACCAACGGTATTATCATTAATTGTGTTGTCACCCACTATTGTCAACGAATGTGAAGTATGTGATGTCTCCAATTGTTATAATGTCAACAATTATGTTGTCATCGATTGTATTGTCACGGGTTGGTCCGTCCGCCCGAGAAAAGAAGAGGATATGAATTGGGCCGCTGAGCCCCGCATATATGGGCGAGGATACATGTCCAATCAGGCCGAAAGTCCCTTTTTATTTTTTAAATTTTAAATATATAATATATAAAAGTGAATGGAGGATTCAAACCCAAGATATTTCGAACTACTTTTTTTTATAACAAAAAAAAAAATGAGGCACAAAAATAAAATTATTCTGATATCGGCTCATGACTCTACTGAAACCGTACCAAACTTTACGATTTTGTTTCGATGTTACGCGCCTACAATTGTTATAGGATTTAAAGGATAACGAATTGGACTTCCCAGAGTCCCCACGGTGATTCCCTTCATGGATGAAAGTTTTAATATTAAACACTCAAATATATTCAAATAGCCGTCTTAGCTCAGCTGGTAGAGCGCGTGGCTTTTAACCACGTGGTCGTGGGTTCGATTCCCACAGACGGCGTTTTTTTATTTTTTATATTTTATTTTTAGCCCTTCCATATTTCATGACTATTCAGATTTTGAATAGTAAATTTGACGGACCATTTATATTTAGGGTTGTTCAAAGTTCGGTCCGGAATTTTGGACTGGACCTTAACCATGATATTCTTGTTGGGTGAATCTGAACAATTTTTGGAGCGAACATTGATACTTGGTCTAGACATGACCGATTAGTCAAGTTTAGGTCTAAATAAAGTTATATAAATATTGGTTTATTCGATCTTAGACCGATAAACCTCCCAAGAGAAAACCCATTAAAAAAAATATATCACAAAACTTAGAAAACTTGATGAGTTTGAAAATTTCCACAATTAATGAAATATGAAAGTTTTTAACTTTTTGAGGCTTGATGCTCATCTCTCAATCCGCTTTCATCTATTGCTCTTCATAAAAAATAAATCCGCTTTAATCTATTGCTAATTAGACGATTAAAAAAATCCAATAATTAGAACTTTTAAATGTATTTTAAGCAAAAATATTAATTACTAGTACTAGTAAAGTCTCAACAAAACAAAAAACAAAAGTAAATTTAAATGCTTGTTGAATTTTATAGTATTTTATGTACAAGAGGACATTATATATTGTAACTTTAGTTGAGGAAAATGTACAACGAAAAACAGTTTTTACAAACGCGCTATAATACATGAGTGGTGTTCTTCTTTCATAATGATATCAAACCTTAAAGTGATGAACGAGCTATCTACGCTCGTACACTTTTTTAAAAGATCCGAATATAAACACATTTTAAATTAATTTTTGACTCGTTCAACTTATATAACAACTCTAATATGTATCTCAAAAAAATAAAAATAAAAAAATTCTCCTACACCGATTCCATTAAGAAACAACGAATCCTCCACCACCAATCCACGACAACTACCACCACCAACGCCTTTCAATCCCTCTACGTTCATATACTCCTTGACTATAATCAAAATAGACTTAGGATCTCTAAATCTATGATATCATCAACAGAGTGTGTTACATGATCTTTATGTCTAGTACTCAAGTCACCCGAGCAAGTCTTCAGCTAGCTGCCTAGTTTCCACGAGTTAGGGGTTTGAGAGTATCACATGACATACTGATATGATGAACTCATCACTAGATTCTTAGCCACCCTTCGACTCGTTCAATTACCATAAACCAACACTATGCAAGTTTTTCTTGGTCGATGACTTCGGTTTAGGTTTTGGGTTTTTAGTTCACAATTATGACTCTTCTCTCTATTCCTTAATCTTATTATACACTTAATAAATATCTTTCAGATTACAATAAGTTATTAACTAAGAAAAAACTAATTCCGTGTTCATCAATTTGCAATACTCATTTAATCATTATCAAATATAATTTAAAAAAATATTTTCATCTTTATTTACAAGATCATTAGATTATTTCACACTATAACTTTAACATATAAATATATAATGTTTATATTATTCGGTAAGTACTCACCAATTAACAAATATTTAAGATATTACAATAAAAAAATTACATTTCTTGGTTCTTTATATGGTATATTTAAAAATACCTAAGATAATTTATTTTAAATTAAAACTTTTATAACTTCTATTTACTTAACATTTATATTTCAATTTTGAAATTAAATTTTATTTTCCGTAAAGTTATTTATTTCACATTACATACGTAAATAGTTATCAATATTAACTTTTTTTTTACATTATATGATTATTAAAAAAAATAGGATATATAATATTTTCTTAATTAACTATTTTTATTGGTTATCTATTATATAACTAATATATCGATAACATAAAAAATTAATTTTAATTTCTCTTTAATTAATTTTTTTAAATTAAAATATATGAAAATTATTTTTAAATAAAAAAAATACCTATTAAATTTAAAATTACACCCGTACCTTGACAAGAACAACTAAAGTTTTGTTATAAAATATAGGGGAAAAAATGGCAAAACAAATACTTTGAAATTTAAAATTGTTCTACAACTAAATTATTTTGATTTCTTACTTATTGTATTTTGGGCAATTTTGGTTAGTAGCCAGCTTTTTTAAGCAATTATACGTAGGTTATTTTTTTTATAGGTACTAAGTATACACCTTCTATTTGTGAATAAATCTATTTTTTAAATATTAATACCCAACCTCCACCGTGTACCCAACTTTAGTTACCAATATTAGTTACCCGATTTTAATACCCAACGTTACATATTCAACTTCACTTGGGTTACCCAACTTCGGTTACTCAATATTAGCTACCCGGTTTTAATACCCAACGTTACATATCCAACTTCACTTCGATTACCCAACTTCGTAGTTACCTAATTTTTATACCCAACGTTACATATTCAACTTCACTTGGGTTACCCAACTTCGGTTACTCAATATTAGCTACCCGGTTTTAATACCCAACGTTACATATCCAACTTCACTTCGATTACCCAACTTCGTAGTTACCTAATTTTTATACCCAACGTTACATATCCAACTTCACTTCGGTTATCCAACTTCTTAGTTACCTGATTTTAATACCCAATCTCAATACCCATTGTCACATACTCAACTTCACTTTGGTTATCCAACTTCTGTTACTCAATATTAGTTACCCGATTTTAATGGCCAGCGTTATATATCCAACTTCACTTGGGTTACCCAAATTCGGTTACCCCATATTAGTTACCCGATTTTAATACCCAACGTTACATATCCAACTCCAATTCGGTTACCCAATATTAATTACCCAATTTTAATACCCAACGTTATATATCCAATTTCACTTCGATTATCCAATTTTATTTACCCGATTTCAATACCCAATATTACTTATCCGATTTTAATACCCAATATTTAAAAAGGTGCATTATTGCCCCAAAATTTTCTTGTATTTTAAATTCAAATTGAAAAATTAACATGATATTTTATGGATAATTATTTAGATATCATTCTTTTTGAAATTAAATTTAATATTATAACTTAATAAATCAAACAAGAAGGCAAAATTCGTGTATGTGATGGCAATGATGCGGATGTAAAATATCTTTTAATTATAATTCGAGTACGTTACGTATGTCGAGTGAATCTCAACCCCTCCTAAAAAAGCGGAAAGAAGAATTGTACTTAATGAATTTTACATTGAAATCATGTAGATAATGTAATATACAAATGAAAGGCAAAATATTAAATGTTGGAATGAATTATTATATGAAATCATGTTCATCTCGAATTAAGATCAAATCAATTAGGTACGAAAATAATCTTCGGTACCGTTTCACAGTAAAGATAAAGTTACACCAAATTATATTCAAATAGCCGTCTTAGCTCAGCTGGTAGAGCGCGTGGCTTTTAACCACGTGGTCGTGGGTTCGATTCCCACAGACGGCGTAATCTGCCTTATTTTTATTCTTACCGTATTTCATTTTCGGTACAAACTTGATTTGATCAATCAGATTTTGGCTTCTAAATTTGACTGACCATTTGGATGATATATAACTTAGTAGTTTTTCTTCATATTATGTTGTGATATGTTCATGCTACTTATGTAAGGCAACTCTGTATTTTGTATGCATACATACTAGTAAAAAATAATCAGGATTTCTTTCGACAATTTGTTATGTTCTAACCTTTGATAACTTATGTGTTGAATTTCTAGTTATGTTCGAATGCGTACGATTTCGATTCATAATTCATTTTATTTAGGTTTAAATTTATTTTGGAGGTCATGTGTTATATTTTTATTTTTAAAATAACATAACCCGTATTATGTCTGCTCGTATGCATACAAACTTGTCAAAATGGTCAGACTTTTGAAGGTAACAATTTGAAGTTGGTTGGCAATTTGTTTTATGATACAACCTTTGATAACTTATGCTCGGATGCACACAATTCTGACTCATAACTAATCTTATGAGGACCATCCAATTCATTTTAGAGGTCTTGCGGTATATTATCATATTATTCACTTTATTTAAGTTATATTATTTTTTATTAACTTAACCATTATTAAATAAAATAATTAGTTGTTTTAAATAAAATATGAGTAAAATTAAATTATGTGAAATGTACATTCGTAATAAATTTATTTTTAATTTTTAATTAAAATAGTCTAAAAACCCAAAACGATCAAGAAAGATTCAAACTTATATAAAAAACGAAAACATTAAAATACAAAAACCAATAAAGAAAAATATGTTTGCAAAAGATAAGTATATTATTAGAACTTGGCAAGTAAATGGATGGCATTATGAGAATAACCTTCAATTTGGCAACATATCTACAATTATGGTATAATATAAATGTGCTTTAATAATATGGATTTCATTATTAAAAATAAATAGATGATATTATGACAATTACATCTAATTTGGCAAGAAATATATAATTAATGAAAGTATCTACTCCTTTTATATTTAGGTTATTGTCATTAAGTCCTATAAATACCTTAACTCTTAGATCAATCCCAAATCACACTCAAACACAAACTAAATACAATTAACATATCACCCTCAACTTACAAGAATGGGAAGAGTAGCCGCAATGTTCTTCATTGCACTGATGTTTCTGGGTAAATAAATCAATACCTTAAATGCTTGTTTATAGTTTGCCTCATTCTTAATATATCATAAGAAAAATCATATTATTGTTATAAATAATGGTGCAACATACTAATGTGTTATATTCTAAATTGGTATATGCAGGATTTTTTTGGAGCTGGGAGGGTCGATGCAGCAGAATGTTGTCAGGAACATCGATTACCGTCTGGACCTTGTAACAACAATGACAAGTGTAACGAATATTGCAAGTCTACGTGTAGGGGTGGTGAATGCAAACTTCGCAAACACAGACATGTTTGCCATTGTTATTGCTAGATACCATCCTTATATATGTAGCTTTATTAGCTACTTTATTTCTTATTAATGTACTTTATGCAGCATTATTTGGAGAATTTGATTGTTCGTGAATTTCAAACTCTAATTAATAGTATCAATTTAACAATTTTGTTATTATATTTTAAAAAATTTATAAGTCTATTATACAATCTATCCAATACTCTACCATTGTTTTCATATAAAATTTTGACACAATCTACCATTATTTTCATATAAAATTTTGACACAATTTACAAGTCGATTTATCCAATCTATCCAATTTTGATTTACCTAATTCATAATTTTATACAAATTTAATAATACCCAATTTACTAATTATCCAAATTACCAATATCAGAAAACTGAGTTGTTTTATTACGCTCCATCACAAAGAATTCTTTAAGAGTTTTGATAGCAAAAATCATGATCTCGTAAACAGTAAACCTTGTTCAAATGATCTTTGCTAACTTTGCTGCAGCTTCTGAAGTCATCCCCTGTCAGCTCGTCGACCAGAAAACTTAAGCCTAAACATCTCAACTTCTTCTTCCTTCTGCAAAACCCAAAAAACATTAATCAACAACGCAGAGAAACCAGTGTCATGAACAAAACATGTTTTTAATGAGTTTAAAGCTAACCAGCTCTTTGAATAGAGGCTCTGGATTTGGGCTGATTCTGTGTCCTGGCGGTAGAATGTTCCATGGCTTTTTGAAATCCCCATTTTCATCAGGCAAAGAAAACTCTGTTTCTGATGGCAAGTTCAGTTGTTGTAACACCTTCATGTTCCAGTGAGAATTGCAAAGTTAAGTTTCTAGAAGATATATGTTTGATTGGTTCATCAGCAAACACATAGGATTCGCATTTTTTTACCTTGACACTGAAAGAGGGCATGAAAGGTTCCAAAAGACATGCAAGGAGGTGAACCAGGTCAACAGAAGTCCTAATGACGATGGAGCATGAATCTTGATCTTCCTTGTAAAGCTTCCAAAACTCTTTTTGCTGTGTATCATTACAAATGATTGAATAAACCCAGAAAGGATCAAGATCAATAATGTGGATCATTAAGAAGAACTTGTATGATTACAAATAATTGAATAAAACCCACTTGGAGATATGTGTTCCCGGCTTTGCAAATGCTCATAGCAATGCTAAGACCTTCCCTTAGTTGAATCTGATTCAATAAGGGAAATAAAACATCAGATCCTTTGTTGTATTCAGTAGTAAACATTAATGAAATTTGGTGGTTTTTATAATCACCTTCTCCATTGCTTTTATGTACTTCCGAATTAAGTCCTCAACAGATACTATTAAAGCCAGGGTAGCTTGATCAGAATCCGCACCATGGGCATTTGGAACAACGGACCCATATCCTCGTCCTGGAGGATTGGCAATGAAGGTGAGAACTCGGTGAATGTAGTTCCCCAACTTATGTGACAGCTCTGAGTTCAATCTTGCTTTGAGGTCTGACCACATAAATGTTGTGTCTGATACCTAGTTAAAAAGAAACAAAAACTTGCTTGGTAGAAAAATATAAGTTTCTTGATGATCTAAATAATCATGAGAGCTCACTTGCCTCTGGCCTGCTCGATAGCAAGTAATACCGCCATACTTCTGATGGAATCTTTGTATCCTTAGCATCATCCCCAAACACACCAACTCCTTTGCTTTTGGAGAACTTATCTGCAACAACTAATGCTCAGAAAATCCATGTTATAACTGAAAATCTTATTGAGTTGAGGATTTTCTGTTGAGATGTGTGGATTATTGTGTCCCACATCGACTAAATGAATAATGTGAACCTAGCATATAAACTCAAGGGTTACTCCTCCTATCGCCAATTGGTTTTAGGATGGAACCCCGAGTGCTTGTGTGCGTAGGTTCACTTGTGGCGTGCATCCCCTCCACGTCTTAGACCCGACGGATATAAAAGATAAATTTAACATTTTCGGACCTTCTTCATAGTTCAAGTACTCAGTGACACTAATGTTTTTCATCAAGGTCCAACTCTCCCCACTTCCTAGAAGTGTACAAGGAAACATAACCTACAAAAGATGGAAACAGACTTGTTTAAGGTCCAAGATATGAAGGAAACTGAAATAAATGGTTATTAAAAAATTCTTACGGTATGGAAAGGTATGTTATCCTTGCCCATGAATTGATATAACTCCACGTCTTTCGGATTCTTCCACCATTTCCCCCAATCCTTTGTATAACAAGCAGTAATGGACACATAGCCAATCGGTGCATCAAACCAAACATAGAAAACCTGCACAAAAATCATATTTCTTACTGCAATATCTTTAGTATTCTCCAATTGTTATCAACAGCTAGTTACCTTATCCTTGTACTTTTGAAGGGGAACCGGGACGCCCCACTTCAAATCTCTAGTTATACAGCGCTGTCTTAGTCCTTCCCTAAGCCATCCATCTGTAACGCTAATCGCGTTGGGGCTCCATTGTCCAACCTCTTTTGCACGGTTGATGTACTCCAGCAATTCACTCTCCAACTTTGGAAGCTCGAGAAACAGATGGTCTGTGTCGCGGATATGAGGTTGAGTTTTACATACCTGTTGAAGGTTATTTTACTGATGTAAATTTCTACATAATGAAAGGACACAAATCATAATATATGAAATAAAGCTACTTCATACTTTGCACAAGGGATCTATTAACTCGGTTGGATTCAACAGCTTTCCACAACTCTCGCATTGGTCTCCACTCGCAGATTCATAGCTACAATCTGTATTTGGGCAAGTACCCTCCACAAGCCGGTCAGCCAAGAAGCGCTCACATTCGTTACAGTATAGCTGTACATTTTATATAATTATGAGAAAATGCAGCTTCAGCCCACAGTTTGGAAAAGAGACCAAATTCATCAGATGGTGTACCCTACCTGTTGCATGGTGTTTTCTGAAAGCCAATTGTTCTCCAACAGATTCTTGAAAATTGATTGACAGATTTCGGTTTGTTGGGGCGTTGACGTTCGTCCAAATTGATCAAACTTGATGTCAAACCATTCATATACCTCTTTATGGATCTTGTGATACCTGGATCAATTAATCCAGTAATAACAAGTAGAGAATGATTGAAACATGTTGTGATGTTATGTAAGAAAGCAAGCTTAGTTTTACTTGTCACAGATCTCCTGAGGAGTGCAGTTCTCCTCCATAGCCTTTGTTTCTGTGGTGGTTCCATACTCATCTGTACCAGATATATAGAGAGTATTGTATCCACGGAGACGACAAAACCGAGCAAATACATCAGCACTTAGAACACCTGCAACATCAGAAAGTATTCCGTTCAATTCAGTATGATCAATGGAAATAAGTAAAGTAAGAGAGAAGGAAATATACATCCGATGATGTTTCCAAGATGGGGGACGTTGTTGACATAGGGCAGAGCACTTGTTATGAGTATGTTTCTCTTCCCTGGAATTGGTAGCTTTACAGCTCTATCTTCATCCATTTCTGAAAACAAAAAGACGGTGTTTGTGAAATAATCAACTCTCCCTCTTGATAATCAACTATTACTTGATTACAGCATAGTGTCATCAACCTAACATATAACTTACTCAAAGCTTGGGGTGCAAGAACATATAATTACACAACTTTCTAAAATGTGAAATTATGTTACGCTGATACAGAGTTTATAGGAAAAATTACCTCGTGTTTGTGGATGTTTATTTGATTGAATTTGTGATGATCGAATTTTAGAGTTTCTCAATACCTATCTCCTGCTTCTTTGCCTTTTGATACTGTTTGGGTTTAGGAATTTGGAATTTGGAATTTGATTCTCGCAACGAATAAGGAAGGAGATGGTGGGAAATATGTCAGCAATTACAATTGAATAAGACTCCTTATGACGCAAGTTTCAGCAAGGTCAAACTTCAATATTTATCTAAAAATGTTCGTATCTAAATATTTTTTGTAATTGCTTCAGTTGCTCATAATTAAATTAAAATTATAATTAAGTCAGAAATTTTACAAGATACAAAAAATCGATAAATAAATATTTTATTCTTGATATCTAAATATATTATCTTTCACTTTCCGTATTCATAAATTTGTGTGTTAATAGGACACAACTTCCATTTCTCTCTCTTGACCGAACTATAAACCATTCCAAATAAAATAGATTGGTTCCTCGGGTTTGTAAAAAAAAACTAACTCCGGTTCACAATCTTGTTTTTATAAATATCCCATAAAATTGAAATTTTTATAACTAATTATTTTGCTGGTTATGTATAGCAGAAATTTCAGTTCTTGTATCACTTTTGCAGGAATTGAGTTCCAGCAGTACACATAGAAACAATTAACTCCGTACGTATCATGTTCATGTATGATATATTTTGACTTTTGATTGGGTTAAACAAACACAAAATATCCCTTTCAGAATAATAAAATTCCATTTATGCAATCGTATACCGATCAAACTTCATTATAAATAGTAGTCGGTATGAATGTATGATTTTGCTCGCCAGCTCAACTTTTTTTTTTTTTTTTATAGTCTAAAATCTATTGTCAACGCCGTTGTATTCTGTGCTCTTTTCATTAATGAAAGTCATTAATATACTAGACGAATAAATCGCGATTGAGATCTCCTGTATCATCTTATACAAGTAATACATGTATCACTGTACTGTGATTGGTTGAAGCTAAATAATTAAGGATTAAAGTTTTACTGTTTTACGAGAAAAATAATAAACTATATAAATTCTACCAATCACACGAAAGGGATACAAGGATACACATGAAAAGGGATACAGAAGATCTTGACTGAATAAATCGGTAGACAGATTAATGGAACAACGAGAAAAAGAGAGAATGCCCAAGACTAGGATATCTAGTAAGTAAATCTCTTTCTAATAAATTGTATAAGGAGAATTCCAAAAAAGCAATTGCGACACTTCAAATAATAATTTGACTAAGACATCAAAATAAACAAGTCACAAAAAAAACTGTTCAAAAAACCAAATCTCGGAAACCATCTTAACCCAAAGCCCTGATAAATGATGTGTTTGTCGTTCAAATATGTGCGATTATGAGCATCACTAGTCTAACCGCGCCCCATCTATTTATATAAAATATAACAATAATATATATTTTTTTTAAAAAAAAACACTATTTGGCTAGATACTTAGATAGGGCCTGAACACGAGGCTTGTTCAGGGCCTGTCTGACCCGGACACAAGGTTTGGTCCACCGGAATCTGTCATGTCCGGACAAACAGACCCGACTTTGAATCAGTTGAACCGGTCTAGCTAGAGTCAACAATAATAAACTCATACAAGTAGTCAAGTAGACACGTCGGACATTCTAATCGTGGGCAATTTAATACATTTTCCAGCAGCCACTAAATGAAAGTCAAAATTTTCATTTTTTTTCCCATTCAATTTTTTTTCCTATAAAGGTTATAATAACAAAATATGACCAACAAAGTACAACAAAACAATGTTATCCGATCCCTATTTTTGAAAAAATACATCACTCCCTACTCCTGATATTACTAATGCTTATTAGGTTTGTTCACTGTCGTAATTTTCAATTGATAATATAGCTGGAATTTCCGTAATATAAAATATTATAAAAATAATATTGAAGATAATAAGTTTTTATATCGAAAATGAAAGATTTGGAGTCTAATATTAAATTCAACGAACTAGTTTCAATATATTTTAAGACGTAATTTTACTTAAGGTATGTACATGACCTAACGCATATGTGTACTCGTTTGAGTCGCTCTACCAATATGATAATGATTGTAAATTACCTAAATACTACTCTATATATATGAGGACATTTTCAAAGTTTCACGAGCCTCAACTGAAATAAAATAATAAAGTTCTTTGTTTATGAAAGGCAATAATAAAGTTCTTTATCTCACGTCATAACACAAAAAATGACAAGTTGTAAGAATTAGTCACAACTTTAAAAGTTTAGGGAAAATAGCCACAACTTTTCTAAGCATCTAAGAGTTATACTTTCCACTAGTTTTCACAATGTTTATCCTATTTTTGGCAACGTCTAAGCAGCTTTAGCTAGTTTATAGAATCCACATTGTAGTTTTTTTGGCTATTATGCTGCCATTTTACAAACTTTGGTATATTTTTCACAAGTATTCGAAATTATAGTTCTTTCTTGGAATTTTACTAAAATATAGTTACGCCAAACAATACAATAGGTGTAGTTTGTAAGTATAAAAGTTTTCCGGGTAAGTTTGTGTAATTTCGAAATTCTGCAAAAGGTTTAAAAATACTATCCTAACTTAAGGGTTGTTTTGTGTAGTTTATCCTAAAAGCACACAGTTTCTAGTTTGGGACCTTTGGCTTGCAGTTTTAATATTCAGCGCCGGAGAATAGTGCCGGCGAACTGCCAAGGGCGAGGGGGGAGAAAGAGTCTTTTGACTATCGACTTTGGAGCAGAAGACTTAGTCACCCCGCAGCGAGAGAGAAGAGATGGCCTGTTGTCGGAAAGGTCAAACCTTGCTTGGCTGTTGCCTTTGGAGGGTTTGGAGCAGGTCAATTTTCCATTACTTCCCATCATCCTTCTTATTTATCTTTCAACTTCACCATCATTACCAATCTCAAGACAACAAAAGAGAGATTGAGCAGATTCCCTTCAATTCGGTTTTTTCTCTCGCTGCCTTTTCAGTCTCTCAGCAAAGTTCGATTGCAAGCTTCTTCTGTTTTCATGGCTGTAAGTTACTCCAACCAATCCCGTTTTCGTCAAAATTTAGTTTCCAAATATGTGCTGTTTTTCTTTTTGTTGTGACTTCTGAAGTTTGTCTTTTAAATCCATGTTTATTCTGAAGCCTGTTAATCCTTCTTCTATTTTTATCAATGGTGTAGTTACTTGCTTATTAGCTTAGTTCATATGATGGTTATGGCAATCATACTAAAAGCACTCCCACAGATGATAAAGTTTGAGTTTCAAAGCTGATTAATCTTCATTGTACACCATTATCATCATCTAGTTAATGAGCACGATATAATGATTCCTCAATTCCCTGACAGTGGTGCTTATCCATAATAAATGGATCATTAATGATTGATATCATGGATGACCATTTGTATCTCTTCTGCTGGGTTCTGTTCATTTTAAATACTTTCTCTTCTGTTGGTTTGATTCTCTTGGCCTATTTTTATTTATTTATTATGTTTAGATATTTTGTTATTGATATCTTATGTAAGTGCTTAGCAAGTATGTTCCTATCATATCTCTACGGAGATCTGCTTCTATTATCTATAGAACTGACTCTGGGAAGAAAAAGAAAACAGGAATATATATGTTGGCTGACATTTAATTGAATGTTGGATTCTTTGGCCACATTCAGCTGATTAGATTATTCTCCTTAAATGTACGAGTATGTCTTAAAGGAAGTAGTTTAAAATCTTCATATACATGTTGCCTTCGAAAAAAAACAAAATGTAGCCTTCTTTCTTGACAGATCAACAATTTTAGTTTTTGTAGTTAAATGTTGGTCTTTATGGATTGAATATAATATGATCTTTGTGTGATCAGCGATCTAAAGTACCAAAATTTGGCGTCTGGGAGGGCGGAGAAAATGTTGCCTTCACTGCTCAATTTGAGACAGTTCGAACGGGTGTTGGAGGGCCAATAATAAACCCAAATGACTTTCAGGCAAACCAAGGTGTTTTATCTCCTCCTCCTCCTCCTCCTCAACAGACCAAACCCAAACAAAAGCAACCTGCATTTGGTGCTTGGGACGAAGAAGAGGAAGTACCTTATACTCTGTACTTTGAAAACCAAGGAAAAGCCAAAGCAAGTCCAAGTGAGCCTCAGATGAACTATAATGTGGTCCCTACTCAGCCCCTTAAAACTTCCCCTGTGGTGAAGGCTGGGCGAGGGAGCGAGATGAGAAAACCCAATGATTCTCATCAGCCTAATGGAGGACGTGGCATGAGTGCTGCTAAACCGCAAGGGGTGAAATTCATTGATGGTGGATTGAGTAATAAACAGTCCCTTCGCCATCCTGAGGCGACAGGAAGAGGCTGGGGTAGTTCACCTATTGACAACAACCGAGGTGCACCTGTGGGAACTCGACAGAGACCCCATGCCACTGCTGGCCCAAGTGTAAGTCTTCTTTTTTTCTGGTGTAATTAGAAAGGCAAAGAAACTGCTGTCTTATATGACAAATGAATGTTTACCAAAGAGGACATAAATCTTAGGAATTTGAGTTCTTGTGAATATTGTGGGCAAGAGAAATGAAACATGTAGGATTAAATCTTAGGAATTGTTAGTTGTAATCTTGTGTTTTAATCCGTTTTCTTTTTACAGCCAGGTAGAGCAGGTGCTACTGTTCCTGTATTTGGAGACTGGAATAATAACCCTTCACAGGCCGACGGATACACAGTTGTTTTCAACAAACTTCAAGAGGATAGGAGGAATGGTAATGTAGAGATCAGCCCGTCGCGCTCTCACTACTCTCCTGGTCGCCCCAACAAGAAGCCAAAGGTACGATAAAGAGTCTTTCTTTGGACATTCAAATTGTGTGCCTCATGTTCATTTTTGTTTATTTTTTCAGCAAGGTGGCTGCTTTTCATGGCTCTTTGGATGATTCTTCCTCCTAACATGACAATTGTGAACTCAGCAAGTTAAAACTTACAACAGCGGATGTTACAGATGGAAAATTTGTAAAACAAAACAAAAGCTGTTGACGGAACATGTTTCAAGGCGTCCCTTGAAGACATGTAATCTTTCTAGGATTTGAAGGGAGGCGAGAATATACATTCTTTATTGTGATTACCATTTCCCCTGGTGCTACTATGCAAGCACTGAGTTTTGGATTTTTAGGCTTTGATTAGTGTGCTGTTTACTTTCTGTGTTGCTAGAATGGCCAACCGTTGATATTTAGTTTCCTTGTCATTGTCTCTCGAACATCAGAAACATTACCATTCTCAAGAGATTGGAAGAGAGCTCAAAATCTGTGTCTGTCGTTTTTTGTTCAATCTGGATATTATTTTTTGTGATGATATTTGAATTGAGTGTTGCTAGAGGCCATTAATTCGGCTGTTTTTCATAGTTCTGTTGCATACTTGTGGTGTTTTCTTGAGCTTTTAAGCCTTTCTTTTTCTTTTTTTTCCTTCTGAAAACTTGTCTCCTAAAATAGATACCTTGTACCATTAATCTTTTGGACTGATCAATGTCACAGCTACATGCTTTGATTTTCCGGAATAGGGTTCTGCAATGTACTTTTAGTGGGTTGATGAGGATCAGTTCATGTAACTATTATGGGTGTTCAAGATAAGTGGACGCATTTGTATGAATTTTCAGAACTTGAAAGCTCATTAAACCTTATTAATCAGCATTATGTTCATGTCTTTGTAGTAGCCCATTTATTGGAACTGTGGAAGAATCAATTCTGAATTGCTGTTCCTTAGTGATAAGGGTGAAAAATTATGTAGGATTTGTTGGCCACATAAAAGCCTTTTCCTCTGTAATCTGTTAGGCCTTAGAGTAACATGTTATAACCTTATACATGTGTTAGATTCATAATGAAGCCGTTCTCGTTTGATAATCAACAGTTTCTTGCTTCAAATGTTTGGGTTCAGAGGTAAGAAAGGGATGATCTTCTTCATGTAATACTACGATAACTTTTTCCAGACGAACGTGTCTCATTTTATTCCAGCTTGTATACGTTTACTAGTAAAATTTGCAGATGTTTTGATCATTTGATGATCAGAAACTTATTTAGTAAAAAATATGAAATCATAAACAGCCCGATTTTGGTGCTTGGGATGAAGGAAATGAAGTAACTTACCCTCTCAATACTAAGAATCATGGAAAAGTTAAAGGCTAATCTAAGTGAGCCTCAGATGAACAAAATGAGCTCTAAATCTGTATATCAGTTCCCGTAATTTCATACACACACTTGTATGCCTGTGCATCTATCAGACTTGTACAAATTCAGGTTGGCCCGTCCGGGCCCGCTCGCCCTGTAAAAAAAAAACACGGTTATGGGCAGCTAGTTTGGCCCGGTCGGGTCTGATCCGGCTCGTTTTTTTGATGGGACGGGTATGGGTAGTCGTTTTGGCCCGCGGGTTAGTCCGGCCCGTATATAACTATATACATATAGTTTATTTATACATGTTTGTATATAATTTAGTTTTTTTTTTGCCACATATTCTGATTTTTCATTTAGTTTGTTTTGAATATTTTGACGAATTATACTCGTTTGTAATTCAAGATTGCACGGATTATTTGAGTGCAATTGTATTGTGCTTTATCAAGTATTTGAATTTATTCATTCTTGCACGTTGATTGTTGTTGCACTCATTGGTAGTGCACTTTGTAGGTTTAGTTTGGTTGAAAAAACTTGCGTTAAATACATTATATTACTTCTTTTAACTGACAAATTTAGGAGAAAAAAATGCACAATCAAGTACGTATGGGTCATCCGGTTGACCCGGTAGCCCGACCTGCTTTTTACGTGGGTGAACATGGGTAGCGTTTTGGTCCGGACAATGTGGACCGGGTCAGCCCATCGCACATTACGGGTAGAATTTTCACTTATAGTCCGTTCCGAACTCGACCCGAGCTCACTTTTGTACAGGTATAAATTCTATCTATTATATATAGGGAAAAGATCCTTGCAATGAATGAAAAGGGAAAATATAGCCGTTATAACGTTCTTACAAGTTTACAGTGGGCCCAGATCTTCCTTTCAAGAGTCGCGAAGCCCAGTAGCCCAGCCATGCTCATCAACTTCCAATGAGCAAAATACGCTGACCTCCTTGGCTCCTTCTTCCTCCTCCTGTGTTACTGTGAACTGTCACATCGTAAAACTCTCACTCGCTCATCTTTGAAATACTTGTCTTCCATTCTCAGGTTCTTTCTTCCACCACTATACACCCTTTCTTTCTCTTCACCTTTATTGGTGAATTTTGGGTTTTGAATCTTTTGATCTTTATCCTCGAAAGTTGTCATCTTTATAGGCCAAATATGATGCTTGCTTGTGTTTGGGAATTAGGGTTTCTCCATTTGCAAACTTAGGTCTAATTAATCATTTGATGATGTTTTAACTGTTTCTTTTTTCTTGTTTAGATCACAACTTGCACTGGCCAACTCAAATTTGAAGAATGAGCAGTAGGTTATCAAGAGGAAAAACTTGTGCTCCTCAGATTGTGACAATTGATGTTGATTCAGTTGATGATGATGATGTTATTCTAGTATCAGCAACATCCTTTGCTCGGGTTTCTGTCTCTTCTATTGTACTTTTTAGTTAACATTAATGTTATTCTAGTATCATTGATGATGATGATGATGATGTTGATTCAGTTGATGATGATGATGTTATTTTTAGTTGATGATGATGATGTTATTCTAGTATCATTGATTGCAGGCCATATTCATCTTAACTTGTTGCTATATATGCTAGGCAAATTGCAATTCTAGGAGGAACCGAGGCAGACCAGTTTTCGTTGATCTTGATGCAGGTCAAACTGTTATTTCTTACATTACTGAAATATTCACATATTCTAAGTTTCCCAGAGCCTTCACCCTTGATCATTTCCAACTACGTATGCAGAAACTTCATCTAGCCATCTGAACAGCAACCGTAACTCGCGCAATAGAGTAGTACCGAGAAACCAACAAGTGATCAACTGCGAATCGTATGTGAATTTGGAAAGCGGAACTTGCAGTTTGGTAAGGTGACTGACTACTGAATTGAAAGGGTTGTCTCCAAGATCTCAATGGTTTTGATTACTGTTGTTTGCTTGTATATTGTTTACAGAAGAAACGTGATGGCCGGTCTCGAGAACAGGCAGCTCCGCCTCCGCCTCTGCCTCACAAAGAACCAACGTTCAGCTGTCCCATTTGTATGGGTGAAATAGTCGAAGAGATGTCGACAAAGTGTGGACATATATTCTGTAAGGCTTGCATTAAAGCTGCTATAGCTGCCCAAAGCAAATGTCCTACATGTCGGAAGAAGGTGACTCTTAAAGATACCTTCAGAATCTATCTTCCAAATGCAAATTAACCATAGTCACTCACATAAGTCGCATGTTTTATCATCTGCTCATGTTTTAACTTTGTTACAGTACAACTGTATCAGTCCTATAACATTTTCTGATTGTGCAAATAAGATTTTTCAAGTTCTCTTATGTTGAAGATATCATAGAAATACAAAGAACCATACTAACAACGAAAGAATGTACAAGAACTTGAAATGAACATGCAAATTTGAAGCTGAATAAAAAATGAAATCCATATAACTCACAAGTCTTGGCTTTTTTTACTCCCCCTATATTTATGGGAGCAATAGAAAAAGATTACAATACATAAATCTCCAGAAACTGCAAAGCAGCTGCCTAGAATTTACTTCACTCACGATGGGCATTACAAGAAGAAATGGATTACCAAGAAATGTTAACAATACAAAATAATAGTAAAAATGAAAATTCTGAACTCAGGAAACTGAAAAACCAAAGATGGATCTCAAAGTTATCTAGGGAAATAGATGGGGATGTTGGAATGCAAAGTTCTTGCCTGTTTGCAGAGGTGATAGCATCTTTTTCTTTTTTTTATCTTAGAGGCTTCTTTCTCCACTCTGTGTATCCACGGTTTATCTCTGCACCATTTCCGGATAATCTCAACAGATGATGAAACTGGGGAGAACAATTGTGATCTTGCGTTGTAGGATGTGACCCATTGCTTCCATTTACCACTGGAATTGCTTCTTTACTTTCACCTAATGCTGATGTAGTGAGTGAATCCACGACATCATCTTGCTGACATTCTCTTCGGTAATCTAAGGTTATACTTTGAAGTTCATGAGTGTCAATGATCTCTTGGGGCATGCTCTGTCAACCAAATGCCGTGTTAGTTTCAGATCCAAAATCATGTAGCACAATCACCACATTGAGATAGAACGGTTTGAGATCCAAAATCATGTAATCAAATAAGAATTACTCTTGCCACAATATCACAAATCGACCATTTTAAAATTGATTCCCCAGATGGCCCAGATATAACATAATGTGTCAACAATGGTTATTTTGCTTCTTTCAAGCTATTAGCAAGAAGAACAAGAAAATCTCTGTGCACAAGGTAAGGATGGAAGTAGAAGTCAAAATCTTTGATAAAGGAGAATATGTGACGGTTCTTTGGATAAGCAAATATATTTGGAACTTCCAATACTAACAGGGAAAATTTGCCATCAGGAACAAATCGAAGACACTTGTAAATAGGGAAGAGAACGTGCAAGGAGTTAGGGGTTACAAAGAAAGGAGCCACGAAAACATTTTGAAACTTGGGAAAAAAAACAAAAGAAAACATTCTGCTAACAACAGGAACAAATCTACTCACCTCTAGAAGCCATCCAATATATGTCACATTGTTAACATGCTGATTCATGTCCAGATCTGCTCTTCTGGGCTGAAGAAACATGAAGGTCAAGCATCATAAAAAGGACTCAACGGAAAAAAAGAAGTGAAATTAAAAGAAACAAAAAAACTAAAAGATAAAAAGATGTCTTACTACTAAACCCAGCTTAGCATGCTGGGTAGGTTCTTCCAGCTTTGGTATTTTCCTCAGACTCTTGTTGTTCTTCTCTGGAAATGCTAATCTAGAACAACAAAACAGGGAGCATTTGATTTGCTACATGTACAACGAAGAGTGAATTAACAAAAAAATTGCACATCTAAGCGACTGTTACAATTTTATATTGAAAATTATCTGTAAAACAAAACCGAAATAACAACCATCAAAGCTCAAACATTGAGGGGGTACCTGAGTTCTCTTGGACAAAACACTAAATATTCCTCATGGATTTCAGGACTGACTCTCTCAAGTCGCCGTGTATCTTGATTCATCATCACCCATTTACTAAAGAATAAGATGAAATGGATCATTTAGTCATCTTCAATTCAAGGAAAAATGTAATTTTTTATGAAAAACAAGATTGAAAATGAAAGAAATCTACTTAATCAGGCTTTGAAATAATCCCAAGCTTAGATAGAGTACAGGATTAATTTTAAAACATGTCAGCAAAGTCATTACATTTAAATCGCCGATGGCTCTCATAGTTTATTTGCAGTCACATGGAACATCATTTAACTTTCAGATTATTAATTGGAACAAAGACTTTCGGTAATGAGATTGTTATGCTGCTACAAACACTAGCAATGAAACCATATTCATATTAGTTTATAACATATCGGCTATATCACAATGAAATTTCGACCTCAGACAATTAATATATGGTTCAATTTCAAATTTATAACAAGGTTACAGGTGTAAAACATAGATTATGTGATTAAACAGAACCTGGTAGCTCTTCCAATAACCTCTCCATTTGAATAGTCCTTTAAAATAAAATCACGCCTGGTTCCAATTCTTCCTTCTCCCTGACACCATGTCTCTATCTCAACAACATCACTCCTGCTCCAAATAGAGAATTTCAGAATAGTACACACAGAGAAATCAAAACAATAGCTAACACGTGTTTATATTCATACCAAGCAGGGTATCTGTAGATCTCAATGTGCATTCGAGCAGTCACCCATATAAGATGAAGCTTTCTCATCGTTGGTGTTGTTGCGAACCCATCAGTAGAGAATCCAACACTTTGAGCATGGTTGCATCCAACTTCCTGCATCATTATCCATACATAGGAAAGGACTTCATTAAAAAAAATCTCAAAACTCACATAAAAAAGGAGCAATAATATCCAATGAGGATAGAACGAAAACTCTACAATTTCAAAACATACATCTCTCCGAGTTAAGGAAAAATCTGGAAAAAAAAAAAAAACAAGAAATTGTGCTCTATTCCTACAGGTCCTAACAAAATCACAAAACATCAATTCATAAAACAACTCAGGTGCAGTGATGCAGATCATTAATATGCGGAAACGTTAAGGAAAACTTTTTAAAAAATTGTATTATTCTCTATACGTGCCATCAAAATCACGTGAATTCAAATGGATAAAGTGGACAACAATCTAAACTAACAGAAGCTCTATGAGCACCAAACAAATCACATGCCAGATCTACAAGTAAAACCACATATAAACAGCAACGAAGAATTAGATGCTAAACAGAGAGCAGCTAGCAGAATTATGAAAACGGAGTATATACAGGTAAAGTCCCTCTCCAATCTATATCTGATGAAAACCAGAAAAATCGAACCAGTAATTTACTGCAGGCGTGCATGGGAGACTACACAAAATCGAGCAAAATTAACACTCCGATCTCGCAGAATGAATTGAAAAACCAGCAAATTTACCTGTAAGAGATTAGCGATAGTTTCGACGCTAGCGGTTTTATTGATCCCAACCTCATAGCTGCGGATGATAAAGCTCTCCTTGTAGGACAGGCCATTCTCGGTGAGGCTACCGAGCCGGAGGCGATCAGCTAAGCTCGCATCAGCGGACTTCTGCACAGGGCTGACTTCAATCGCAGAAGCCTGAGAGGTTGAGAGAGAAACGGAGAGATCGGGGCGGCGAGAAGTGGAGGAGCACAAAACGACGGCGTTTCGGGTCCGATGGAGTTCAGGGGCGGGCCAGAGGCGGGAAGTTGTTAGGGTTTGGATCTTGTCTGCTACATTGCACGAACCCTTCAACATCTTCGAAATCTCTGTTTCTCTTTCGCTTCTCTCTTGCTTTTTGACAAGCAGAAAGAGAAAGAGAAGTCTCTCCCTTTCTGTTGATAAACCTCTGTTTCTCTCTCTCCCTCTCCAAATCTCGTGGTGGTCAATGCTTGCCAATTTGCCACTGGTCGATACGTTCGAAGAAGACGTGGAGACAAGTGACACGAAATTGGATCGATTTTACGATAATGCCACTAAGAAGTTTGCCTATCATGAATCATTGATTATCCGCTTATTCCAAAATTTCCAATGTCATTAGACTAGCAATCAGACTAGAGAGGGGACACTCTTAATCATTGTTTTCTGTTTTTAAATTATATGTTTATTTGTGAGAAAGACAACAACCATAATAGATCCAATTTCATCCAACAAAACAGCAATGAAGCTATTAAGTATCACAATAATAGAAAATTGACACTCAGATTCGTTGGAGAAATGCTTGCCCCTGAATCAAGTGCATCTGTGCAGCCCAGATAAACTACCATCAACAGTCAAGACATCAATCATAAAAATCATGATCCATGCGGACCATGCATAAACAAAAGTACTATATGCAACATCAATTTCCTCAACATTTTCTCATCTAAAGCTTCTCTCCTTATTTGCTTGCCTTCTACAAGGGAATGGTTCACATCAATGTAGTTACAGTTTCATCACTAAACATTGGCCTCCGGTTTACGTATAGCATATTCACTTTTCATGATACCTATGAAAAACACTCAAAACATCCACCTGCCAGATGAATTCATCACAGTTTGGCGGACTCTGATGGGCGTTGTCGCTTGCTGCTCCAGATTGTTTCGTTTTTTCATGATCGAAGACACTGTAGGACTAAAGTAGTCATTACCCTTCTGAGAGGCTGCACCATGTGAGTAAGTCTTCCTTGGTTGGTTGAAGCTCCTCTGGTTCTCTAGGGACGTCTTTCGTGCCACAGGGTACTTGTGTACCGCCCACCTGTTGTAGTTCACACAGCTCTGGCTTCGCCCTACAGCCTGTGGAAACTTGGTTTCTCTTGGGCTCGGGTAGTTTCTGCTCTCAGCTGTTTCAGCCGAGTACATTGTCTCTACCTCACTTTGCCCGTCTCCTCTAGCCTCTGATCCTGCAATAGGTGATGCACTTGACTGGACCTCACTCTGACCACCATTCACAGACCCAGTGGAACTCACTTCTGCATTTTCTTCTACTCTGTCTTCTGCTTTTGCAACTCTTGTGGGAAAGTTGATATCCAAAAGTGGGATCTGTGAGGAGGAGTCCTTTCTTATAGGAACAGCAGTCACCTTGGGTGATTCGTATATCTCTGGGGTGGGAATTCCCTGTGCATGAGTGTTAGTAGAATACGGATCCTCCTCATGGGTCCTCTCAGTAGTTGATCCACTAGTTCTGGCTAGGTCCTGTGGTTTTGAGATGATATTGGAACATGACGAGGCAGTCACGTCAGTTTCAGCGTCATTTGACTTGAAAATTTGTCTCCTTGTGAAAGAAGCGCAGTGGTGCTCACTTCTGTGGCCTCCGGATACCAATCTCATTAATGGAAGTTTAGGTTTGCTTTGTTCATCAAGATTACCCTCCCAGTGTTGGTTCAACCAATCACATATGACAGGGATGGGAATGCCGAATTGCATGGAAAGATCTTTCTTTCGTGATGATGATGAGGATGTTGAGGTTGATGACGACTTGGCATGTGGGGAAGTGGCCATCTTCATAGGATCACATATCATAAAAGCAAGATTACCATGGGCATCGAAGCCCGCAGACCCAGGGTGCCACATTACACCATCTGTTGAAAGCTTAATGAGATTGTCAGTGGCAATGACTACTTTGCCTTCGCCGATAGTTAGCTCCTTCTCTGTGTACCCTAAAATGTAAACAGTGCTCCCCAGGTCTAGATTTGGCTTAGATGTCTTCAGGTAATGAGTTTGGTGTCCATGAGTATTTGAATCTCCTTCTTTATAATCTAAGCCCACAATTGTCAAATCCAAAACAGAGCTAGTGACGAAGAACCTGCTTCCAAACAAAACCATCACAAAAAGAATGAGAAGATGCTCAAATGAAGTTAACATTAAACCTGTGCAAACACTGGGACATTATTAAAGCAGCATTTCAAGAAACTTAACCAAGGCCACTTACAAAACAGTGAAAATGCATGTTTGCGCTTCTGAGTTTAAATTAATATAGTCAGACAAATTAGACCAAGTTCTTTTCACCTTTTCTGTCAAGGAATTCAAGACTATGTCATAGCATTTTCAATTCATTTCAGGAATGCTACTTCTGTCAAACATATGTTGGTTACAAAAGTCATCTTCGAGGAAAAATCTCAAACATAATGTGTTGACTTCCTGGAGATAGCATTTTGGATCTGGAGATGAAGTTCATAACGCATCCTATTAGAAAATGGAATTTGAGTCATGCATACCCCTCTAAAAACAGTATGGAATGTAAGACCACGGCTTAGAATAACAGACACGCATGAGTTGATCAAATGACATGTCTTCTAACGCTCAAAATAGAATCTCTCTTGTTCCACTCTATATCTACCAGTACAGACACGCATGAGTTTCTAAGTTCGGATACAGGTGAATTTAAATCATATCCATTCCGGGAAACAAATAAAAAGCTGTTGAATATAGCTGCAATAAACCAATACATAACAGTGACGAAAAACCTGATCACCAATCATGGTTTGGCATAACACCACACATGAATTTTTTGCAAAGATAAGGTCAGAGATCCCTCAAAAACATCAAATTGACAGCTTCAATGGCATCTAACAAGCATAAGCAACACCGAAATCCATAAATTTCACAAATGTCACATCCTCTGATACAGGCAAGTGACATGTGAACACAAATTCTAGGGTTTTATAGTACACCAATGATTTTGACGACGAACAAAGACCTCAATGTCTCATATCAACGGAACAAGAAAGAGCCGGGGCTCGAGACTAACCTGTGAGGAACGAGGGTGGCGAGGGCACCGTTCTGGAGGCGGATCTCGGCTGATTCAGCGGCGGAAGCGGAAGGGAGATTGACGTGTGTTGAGAGGAGCAAGTTTCGGTGGATGAGAAAGCCATTGCCGACAACTTTTCCTCCGCTTCCGGCGGAGGATGAGATTCTGGCCATGGCGGAGCTCTTGGTGGAGAAAATGGTGCCTTTGAGACGCTCGGACTTTCCGCCACCGTTGCAGAAACACCAGGATTCGCTCAATACCTTCATTGTTGTCGAATTTGAACGAAATTTCACAAGAAGAAGGTAGAAAACAGCGAAGATAACATCAAATGGAGAGGGTTAGATCCAATTGAGAGGCATTTTCTCTACGAACTAAGATATGGTGTTGAGATTAAAGGGAATGCAAGTAATAATTGAAAAGGAAGAGCAAGAAGAAGATGGCATCAAAAGATTGGCTTGAAGGCTGTAACTTTGGCTGACAATGGCGACCGAGAGAGAATATCCGTATAAGTATGAGCAGGGAAGAACACAGTATCACCGTCGTTTGACCTTAAGCTTTTATAAAACTATCAATTTATAAAAGTGTGTTTATTACGAAATATCACGGTTTTTTTATTTGTATATGGATCAAACTGTAGTTGCATCCATCTTCTACGGCTTTTTCATAAATTATAAGGCGTAAAACTATAAAAAAAACATAATAAATATCTAAAAACGAAACTTTATTATCAACAAAATCGAAAATCGCGTGTAATTCATATAGATTTTTTCCATAATAACATTATTTTATATATCCAAATTAAACCCTAGGATACCACAAGCATTGGTGATTGACATCCGTGGATATGAGAAAGGCTTTGACGTCCATGGGAGGATTTAATCCTAATCGAACGGCACGCTCCCATCTCTCAATTCTTGTCATTCCCGAGCATGGTCCGTACACCATGTTCATGTCGAATGTCCTTAGTATTCGCTCGTTCTCCGTGAACCCGTCGTCTGTCATAAGATATACAAATTTGATAAATATATATTATATATATTAGAAACTCTATTTTAGTGAAAAAAGCAAAACCTTGAAGATCGAGAACAGAAGCGAGAGCACGTGAGTTCTTCTTCGACTTGGAGGTTTTGCTAGAGATGACACCTCTCTTCTTCCTCTGCTTGTAGAATCCCTTTAGGTCAACTCTTAGATTCGACATCTAACCGGCCGCTAATTTCTCCGTCCACTAATTATCGATTATAAATACTAAACCCTGGATATAACAAACTTTTTCTATCAGTCGAAGAGAATCCAAATCATAATTTTTTATTCTTTTAAAAAAAGTAAAAAAAATCATTTTCGATATATAAATATATTTCGGTTACAAATACGTATTTTGTTTTTAAAAAAAAACACTCAACTCAAATATCTTGTTTATTTTGAGAAAATATAGTTAGATATCGGCAGAAATTTTCCATAAATAAAAATAACTTTATATGGTTTTAAATATATAAATATATTCGTTTGTTAAGTCTGCCTAGTTTATATATAAATATTCCATGAGCTTCATATGGTTACCATAAATAAAAATAACTTTATATGGTTTTCCATGTGACTCATTATCTACGCTTAATTCAATCGCAATACCTTAGATCAAGTTATAACAACTAAAACCGTAGACCATGCATTTTGTTCGATACAAATCTTGCCCGGTTTCTTCAGAAACCGAGTATATTGTTCTTGAGTGAATGCAAGTGGTTATTACATTGCTTCTCAAAGCATGGGTCGTCGACATTAAAACTCCATTGTTGAGTGGTAGATTGAAGAGAAACCACATTATCACTCGACACTATGCAACAACAGTAACCACGTCCAAACCGAGCTCAATTCATGTTGGTCTCAGTGTGGTGCCACTTTTTACAGGCTCAAGTTTCAAGTTCAAGAACAAAGCAACTTTTCCATCTTGACGAAAATATTAACATTGTCATTCATATTTGGTTGGATGATGAAAATATTAACATTCTCATCCGTGTTATAGATAAACAAGTGAAATTGGAATCCATTTTAGCAACTATTTGAAGGAGATAAGAACAAAGCAATTTCAATCACAATCCAGAAGCAAAGCTGATGCATTTTCAGGGCTCCACTACAATCTTACCAGTAGCACGCCCGCTCATCATCTTCTCCCAAGCATCTTCAGCTCTGCTCAAAGGAAACCTCGAATCAATAACCGTCTTCAGCTTCCCTTCCTTCAACAGATTCACTAGATACTCCAGATTCTCAGCCTTTGGTTTCATGAGCAGCGGCACCAGCTGCTTTTTCGATAGTGTGATCTTCTTCAAAGCAAATGTCCACATTGCACCAGGCCCAGGAGTCAGGTCAATCACCTTCCCATTTGCACTCAAGTTGGGTTCAAACGTCGACCAAGGGACACCCAGAGTTCCGTGGATCACGTAATCGTACTTCTTCCCAGATGGGCTCTTTAGAGCAGCACCCTCTGGAGTCCTGTAATCTATGACCTCGTCAGCACCCAAGCTCTTCACAAAGTCTATGTTGCGTGCACCACAGGTGGTCGTCACATGGGTGTTTCCTAGCTTTGCCAGCTGGATCGCATAGTGACCCACACCACCTGATCCGGCTGTGATCAGGATGTTCTTCTTCTCACCTGTTCCGTCGAGCTTTACACCACAGACTTGGGTGAGGGCTTGATGAGCAGTTAGACCTGCAACAGGCAGGCTTGCGCTTTCAGCTGCAGAGACTTCTGGTGGCCTTATTACTGTCAGGCTCTCTTTCGCCACCGCATACTCTGCCAATCCACCTCCAGTCTGCAAAATTATTACTATACAAGTTTGTAAAATGTAACAATAGGATCATACTGAGTTATAAAAAGGGGGAAGGAAAATACAAGGTGGCTCAGCACGGCTACAACTTTGTCGCCAGCTTTAAACTTGTTGACTCCGGATCCGACTTCGACTATTTCTCCTGCCACGTCAGTTCCTGATATATTGTGTAAAGAAAATTAATCAGTGAACAAGGGTTCCAACTTCCAAGATAACAGTGGTAGATGATAGATTGACATACCATCAGAAAAATATGACAGTAATATATGTAGCAAGTTGATGTTCAGGAGATTATAACAATGCAGCAACAAAACAAACCTGGGATAGTAGGAAACTTTCGAGGAAGAAGAGGACGCAGCATGCCTTTCTGTATTTTCCAATCAACTGGATTTAGACTTGTTGCCTCCAATTTCAGCAACACTTCATCTGTTTTTGCTTCAGGGACCGGAACTTCAACATGCTGATCAGTGAAGTTCAAGCTTAAAATCAAACAAGACGGCTAATGCGACACTCAAGTCGGAACTCATTTATCCATGAAACTCAATCTCAAGCTCAATTGATGGTCCATATATAGCGTCTCACGTTAGGTTCAAGAAGAGAACTCTAAACTATTGTTGACCAACATGCTTTAGTTATCAGTCTAATCACTTTGTTCACCAACCTATATTATCCCCAATTCCAAAGTATCCGCTGAAACATGAAGCAAGATCTTTGACTTTGCAGTATATATACAAAACCTTTCAAAACTCTAAACACAAACTAGATGTTAACATATCCTATCATCAAAATTATGAACAAACGCAGACGACGCAAAATTAAGAAGTTTTAATTCAAAATTGAAGATAAATCCTCTACCCTAGAAGACAAATTCAAAAGAAATTCTTGCCGATTCAACGTAAATCTTTCGTTTTTCCTCTTTCTAAAAACGATCGTTCTCTTCCACTGCAACCAATTGCAAGTCCTAACTCTATCGTATCGCACATGCAAATCGTCGAATCGTCAAAATTCTCCATGAACACTTCAATTCAGACCATGCAAATCGTCGAATCGTCAAAATTCGCCATGAACACTTCAATTCAGACCCGAGCCATTATAAATACAAATTGGAATTCCTTGAAAAGCTTAAAAGCGTGATTTAACAGGAACAAACATACGAAAGCCACAATGTTCAGAAATCCAAACCTTTAAACCAGCGACACCACCTCCGTAGCCATGATACTGAAGTGCTTGCATCAGCTTCCCCGCCATTTGGATGCTTCGACTTGCCACTTGTTCAACCTAAATCGCGTCCCTTGTGGTAGAGCAAAACTGGAGATACCGATTTATCAAAGCGCCCCTAGAACTCTAGAAGATCTGCTACTATCAACGATTGATGGAAAATACGACACGACAACCTGAATGTTTCACATCTTTCATATGACCACATTCATCCGTTGTACGATGTTAAGGAATTTGGTCATCGAGGACACAAATGCTGATAGTCTATAATCTCTATTTCTGCCCGGTTGATAAGGCCCATTAAGTTTTTGGGCTAACCCAGGCCCAGTAGCCCATTCCAGCAAAGTACAAAAAACCGACAATTGTTTTTGAACATTTACAACTAAATACAGACTACAAAGGAACAATTATACCGAGTAAGACAAAGTCAACAAGAAAGTCGTAAAGTCAAAGGTCAAACGTCATCATCAAGCATCGTCCTTAGTATATCCCATGGCTTGCACGTAGTTAGTCCACGTCGAAGGGAATTGTGTCCTTTAATTTAATGTGCAATGACTAAACTTGAAATAGGACAATTAACGGAGATAATTCAATTCGATTATTTTAGGAGTGGTAGTGCTTTGCTAGAAGCCAACTACGATTAATGGGCTTAAACAAGTTAAACACATAACTATTATAAACGGGTCCTATGCGGTCACACACTTTGAGTTGACGGACTAGATCAACGGGAATGATGGTTGAGTATTAATATATATATTGTATATTATTAATATATCCATATTATTTATTTGTGAAATAATTAATTAGTGGATATTAATTAGGGAGGTTAATTAGGGGAGTTACACATTATGTACGTTAGAATTGTAATGGGTTGTAACTCCCACCTCCTAATTAGAAAGATTAAGTTCTCCTCACTAGTTGACTAACGAGATAGAAAAAGTGAGAGCAAAAAAAAAACAAAAAAAACCCAATAGTTGGTTTTATTTTGTTTTGGTTTTGTTTTGTTTTTAAGAGGGTTGACTACCATCTTGATCCGAAGCAATTCGATTGCACGCTTTGCGATCTTCGTCCTAGCAGTCGAAACCAAAGGCGATCTTGACCGGGCTCGTGTGGACCAACTAGAGGAGCAACACGTGGGGCTCTCATCTCTTTCGTACCTTCCCGATCAGATCCGGTTCACGCATCAACAAGTATTTCCTATGAACAATCTATTGTTGCCTATCAATTGTGCTTGTAGATCCTACGATTAGATGTTTAGATATGATCTGAAATTTCGCTTAAAGCATCTAATAAATCTTTAATTGGTATCAGAGGGATCTTGCATAGATTGATAGGATCAGTGATTTGATGCGGATCTTGATTTAAATTGGTGGTGAATTTTATATGGATAAAGATGTAAAATTGAAATGGAGATTTTGATGAATTGAGACATGAAATTGTATGAATTGATATGGAAATTGGATACCACCGAACCGAGTCAGATTCGATCTGATTAGGTGATGGAAAGGCCACAAAATTGACCGAACCGGTGGATGATTGCCGTATGTATATTTGGCTAGATCTCAAAATATATTTGATATAAAATATCTGCCGCAAAATATTTGCCATAAAATTATGGCTAGGTCACAAAATGTTTGATATAAAATATTTGCCGGTGATTTGAGATTTTGCCTATAAAATTAAGATGGATAATATTATGATATTGTTTATTTTAATTGTTTCCTAAAAGTTAGGAAATTCCACTTAAGATTAAATATTTGATATTATATCTTTTTCATACAATTTAATCCAATTATTACATTTTACTGGTTAATATTGATTAATACCATATAAGAATTTAATTTTAAATTAAGATATATTGTTATGCTTGTTTTATATTATGATATATTGCTTGCATAAGGTGACTAGTATGGCCCATAAATACGATCTGTGTATCGTTATGTTTTTTCTTGTACACGATCTGCGCATTGTTTGTTTTGTTGTAATTTAATTTATGCAATTAGAGTAATTCAAAATTGTAATACAAGAAGAAGTACAAGACATAAGAAGGTCAAGGATGGAGATCCATGAAGGATACAAGATGAAGTGATTATGAAGATTAGATCTTTATTTTTTGCATCGTAGGGACCATACTAGGATCACAATTATTGTGTTTTGAATGCTTTATTTTAAGTTTTTATATTGTTTTTATTTATGACATTTTTTCACTTATAAATAAAAGACAAATAAAAAGACTTAAGTTCCAAAGGTAAATTGGGGCAATGCCTTTCCATATCATAACCCATTAAGTTCTGGATTTTTGTTGGATGGGCTTCACAAAAGTGAGGGTGTTCTTCCATAATCTTGGACTGAGTGAGGGTGAATCTATACAGGGGTTCATAAACCTTGATATGGTAGTACCCAACGAGAGACCAAAAGGCAAAGTTTTGGATCTTGAGGCATGGGATGATTTCTGCATTGGATGTGGATCATCAACCAAGAATTATAAGGAGTTATAATTAGTAATTGTTACTTACCCTGAACACATAGGACTTAAGGCAGTGCAAAAGTACGTTGAGTCTTGTTTGGGATGGGATTTTGGAATATTTTATTCAAAGGGAAGACAACAACTGAATAAAATGTGCTTTTGCTTATTTTTAAATTGTTTAAATATAAGTATTTACAATTTCAAACATATACTGATTTGTATGTCATTTATATTCTGTAGATAATGTCAAACGATAATTTGAAATTCTCTCTGCGCTCAATTGTTGAGAAAAACAAGCTCAATGGAACGAACTTCCTTGATTGGGAAAGGAATCTGAGAATCATTCTCAGGTCCGAGGGACGTGAGGACGTCCTAGCTACCCCTATCCCTTCTGTGACCGACACCTCATCAGATGAGGAGAAGGCAACAGAAACTCGGGTGAGGTCTGAGGCATTACCTGTAACTTGCCTCATGCTTGGTGCAATGTAGCCTGATTTGCAAAAGAGGTTTGAGCATTCTGATGCTTATACTATCATAACTGAACTGAAAACGTTGTTTCAGGATCAGGCAAGGATAGAGCGATATGAGACTCACAAAGCTATACTTGATAACAAGCTTGAGAGGGGAAAACCAGTGAGTCCTCATGTGATTAGCCTGACTGGGCTTTTTAAGAGGATGGAAAATCTGGGGACCCCATATGACCAAGAGTTGGCCACTGATATTGTTCTTAGATCCTTGCATGATGGTTTTGCACCATTCAGAATGCATACCATATGAATGGTCTGAAGCATGATATGAATGAGCTCCATGACATGTTTAAAAATGCTGAGGGCAATATTATTGATGACAAAAAGAAGGAAGTTCTGAATGTCAACAAAGGGAAGGGTTTTAAGAAGGTGGCTAAGAGTAAGAGTAATTACCAAGGGAAAGGCAAGCAAGTTGCCAAACCCAAGGGTGGTGAGAAGCCAAAGGTGGCTACTGATCATGATTGTTTTTACTGCAAGGCCAAGGGACACTGGAAGAGGAATTGTCCCAAGTACCTGGAAGACAAGAAGAATGGAACTGTGAGTTCCGGCACTTCAGGTATTTATGTTATTGAAATAATGACAACAAATGTTCTCACATTAGAATATGATCCCATTTGGGTATTAGATACCGCTTGTGGTGCTCACATTATTTCTTATGTGCAGGAACTAAGAAATAAAAGGCAAGTGAAGAAAGGGGAGATAGACCTACGCGTTGGAAATGGAGAAAGTGTTGTTGCACTTACCGTGGGAGATTTTAGTATGTCTTTACCTTCTGGTTTAGTATTAGAACTGAATAATTGTTATTTTGTTCCATGCATTACCAAGAACCTTATTTCGGTTGCATTATTACATTATGAGGGATTTGATTTTAGCATTAAAGATGGATTTATGTCTGTTTTTAGAAACAATATTTTATATGTTAGTGCACCAATGAGTAATGGACTTTTTGTGTTGGATCTTAAATCAGATGTATATGATATAAATAACAAAAGGCAAAAACCAAATAGTTTGAGTGAGGCCTACCTATGGCATTGTCGATTGGGCCATATTAGTGTGAATCGCATGAAGAAGCTCCATAAAGATGGACTTCTAAAAGACATGGATTATGAATCCATTAATACATGTGAATCATGTCTAATGGGCAAAATGACAAGGTCACCTTTCAAAGGAACCAATGAAAGGGCTACTGAATTGTTGGGCATAATACATACTGATGTGTTTTGGCCAATAACCACATAAGCTAGAGGTGGCTACAGATACTTCATTACGTTTACTGATGACATGAGTAGATATGGATATATTTACTTAATGTCACATAAATCAGAATCCTTTGAAAAGTTCAAGGAATTCCAGAATGAAGTAGAGACTCAAAGTGGCAAGAAAATAAAAGCACTTCGATCTGATCGTGGTGGTGAGTACTTGAACCACGAGTTTGATCATCATTTGAAAAACTGTGGGATAGTAACACAGTTGTCTACCCCAGGAACACCACAACTTAATGGTGTGTCTGAAAGGAGAAATAGGACTTTGTTAGACATGGTCCGATCAATGATGAGTTTTGTTGATCTTCCGGTATCCTTCTAGGGATATGCCCTCACTACCGTTGTACTTACATTAAACAGGACTTCGTCAAGAACTGTAGACAAAACTCCATATGAGATATGGACTGGAAAGGTTCCAAAGTTGTCTTTTCTGAAAATATGGGGATGTGAAGCTTATGTAAAGTGTTTACAAACAGAGAAGCTTGCCCCAAAATCAAATAAATGCTTTTTTATAGGGTATCCAAAAGGAAGCTTTGAATATTACTTCTACAATCCAACTCAGCAAAAGGTGTTTGTTGCAAGGGATAGTGTCTTTTTGGAAAGAGAGTTCCTTTCCAACAAGTCAAGTGGGAGAAATATTCATCTTGAAACAGTTCAAGATTATGAAGAGCAACAAACTCAACAACAAGATGACATGGATGATGTCGTTGATGAGATCATTCATGAGGATCTACAAACAGTTGTGGATCATGTTCCGGATTCAGTTGTTGAACAAGTTGAGCCCACTCGTAGATCGGAAAGGCCAAGGGTACAACCAAGACGTTATGATGATTTCATCTTGAATGTAAGCCTTGATGTTCTTATGTTAGAACATAGTGAGCCTTCTACATATAAGCAAGCAGTGACGGGTCCAGAATCCAAGAAATGGCTTGAGGCCATGAGGTCCGAAATGGATTCGATGTTTGAAAATCAAGTATGGGACTTGATAGATTTGCCATATGGGGCAAAACCCATAGGAAGTAAATGGATTTTCAAACTCAAAACTGACAAGGATGGAAATGTGTCTGTTTACAAGGCAAGGCTAGTTGCCAAAGGTTTTAGACAGATTCATGGTATAGACTATGACGAGACATTTTCACCAGTTGTCATGGTTAGATCCATTAGGATAATCCTAGCTATTGCCGCATATGAGATATGGCAAATGGATGTCAAAACCGCTTTTCTAAATGGCTTTTTGGAAGAAGATGTGTACATGACACAACCTGAAGGTTTTGAAGATCCAAATGATGTTGGGAAGGCATGCAAGCTTAAGAAGTCCATTTATGGACTTAAGCAAGCATCCAGGAGTTGGAACTTTCGATTTGATGAAAAGATCAAAGAGTTTGATTTCATTAGATGTGAAGAGGATCCTTGTGTTTACAAGAAGTTTAGTGGGAGTAATGTAGCCTTCTTAGTCTTGTATGTGGATGACATACTAATTATTGGGAATGACATTCCGATGCTGGAGTCCGTAAAGGAATGGCTGAAGAAATGTTTCTCAATGAAAGACTTAGGAAAGGCCGGGTACATACTTGGAATTAAGATCTACGGAGATAGATCTAAGAGTCTTCTTGGATTGAGTCAAGGAACTTATATTGATAAGATTCTTGATAGATTTAAGATGCAGGATTCCAAGAAGGGGTTTTTACCCATGCAACATGGTGTATATCTCAGCAAGACGCAGTGTCCTAAAACACCTGCTGAGCTTGAGAAGATGAACCAGATCCCATATGCTTCTGTTATAGGATCTATCATGTATGCCATGGATGTACACGTCCTGATGTTGCGTATGCTTTGAGCATGTGTAGCAGATACCAATCAAGTCCTGGAGAAGCACACTGGAGTGCAGCTAAGAATATCCTAAAGTACTTGAGAAGGACCAAGGATACTTTCTTAGTATATGAGGGAGATGAAAAATTGATCGTACAAGGCTATACTGATGCAAGCTTTCAGACTGACCGAGATGGATTTGAGTCTCAATCGGGTTATGTATTCATCCTTAACGGAGGAGCTGTGAGCTGGAAGAGCTCCAAGCAGGATACAGTAGCAGATTCTACAACAGAGGCTGAGTACATTGCTGCTAGTGAAGCAACAAAGGAGGCTGTTTGGATGAGGAAGTTCCTGGATGAACTCGGTATTGTTCCTAGTATTTCAGTGCCTATCGACATCTATTGTGACAACAATGGTGCTATAGCCCAGGCAAAGGAACCGAGTTTGAGCTCCAAATCCAGACACGTTATGAGGAAGTATCACCTTATTCGACGCATCATCACTAAGGGTGACATTAGGATGTGTAAGGTGCATACTGATGACAACATTGCAGATCCATTGACCAAGCCTATGTCTAGGCCCAAGCATGAGAGTCACACTAGGGCTAAGGGTCTCAAGCACATTGGAGAATGACTTTGAGTTTGCTTTTATATTACATTGTGTATTTATGAGTGTTGGACACTAGTTTTATGTTTGACTTGATGATTTTATGATATATGATATTTCATCCTTATTTATATATTGTTTTGATCGATATTGAATAATATGTCCAAATAATTCATTATTAACAAATGGGATCACTTTAAGTGTTTCTGGTGAATGAAACCCCATTAAGTGAAATGAAGTTTTGAATTATTGAAAGTCTATAGTTCGAAATCATCAAATGGACATGGATGATTTTATTAGTAACTATATTGTAAGTTGACTGATAGCGTCAGGTTTCATGGGCTATAAGGACATGGAGATGTCTAGTCATTTACATGTATATGTATGGATGATACATGTAAGACTGACCCACCTTAAGACTCTCCAAAAGAGATTGTAGAGTTTTAAGTTAAACCATGATTAGTAGATTCCTCAGACATGAGTGTGTTATGGTCTCACTTGATGATTGGTATTTCTTTGACACTGTTAAACGCTTTCCGTAAAAGGGAGTAGTTAGGATTGCCAAAAGTTGAGTGAGAGCCATAAGTCCTCCTGGTTCGTGTATACTGTGATACATTGAACAGGATTGGTGTCTCGGCCACTTGAAGAGCGAGAACTGAAAATGCATGGCCATGCTCGGATGGATTATTTGTAATCATCCGTTTAATTGACAGTTCAAACTCGGAGTTCAAGAAACACATTTGACATTAGATATGAATGTCACCATATTGTCAAATAAGACATTAAGAGACAAAGGTATCTTATATTGCACACTTGTTTAAGGACAAGTGGGAGATTGAAGGAATTGTGTCCTTTAATTTAATGTGCAATGACTAAATATGGAATAGGACAATTAACGGAGATAATTCAATCCGATTATTTTAGGAGTCGTAGTGCTTTGCTAGAAGCCAACTACGATTAATGGGCTTAAACAAGTTAAACCCATAACTATTATAAACGGGTCCTATGCGGTCACACACTTTGAGTTGACGAACTAGATCAACGGGAATGATGGTTGAGTATTAATATATATATTGTATATTATTAATATATCCATATTATTTATTTGTAAAATAATTAATTAGTGGATATTAATTAGGGAGGTTAATTAGGGGAGTTACACATTATGTACGTTAGAATTGTAATGAGTTGTAACTCCCTCCTCCTAATTATGAAGATTAAGTTCTCCTCACTAGTTGACTAACGAGATAGAAAAAGTGAGAGCAAAAGAAAAATAAAAAAAACCCAATAGTTGATTTTATTTGTTTTGGTTTTGTTTTGTTTTTAAGAGGGTTGACTACCATCTTGATCCGAAGCAATTCGATTGCACGCTTTGCGATCTTCGTCCTAGCAGTCGAAACCAAAGGCGATCTTGACCGGGCTCGTGTGGACCAACTAGAGGAGCAACACGTGGGGCTCTCATCTCTTTCGTACCTTCCCGATCAGATCCGGTTCACGCATCAACAGGTATTTCCTATGAACAATCTATTGTTGCCTATCAATTGTGCTTGTAGATCCTACGATTAGATGTTTAGATATGATCTGAAATTTTGCTTAAAGCATCTAATAAACCTTTACACATATCATAAACCATGGTGGTTACCATCTCCGAGAGTCCCTGCAACATCTCCGGCACATTGATAACAAGCTCCTGGACCTAATCCTTCGTCTTCTCGATTAACTTTGCTACTAATCCAGCACCCTGACTAACGGATTCAATCATCCTCTCCTTCAAGAGTTCAACCATCTTCAAGATCAAGTTCGTCAGTATCTCTATTATGAACTGAATGGTGAACTGTAGCGTTGACTTTATCGTCTTGGCAAAGAACTCCACGATCCCAATTCTATACTCCCCGTGGAATTGAACAACACGAATTACAAGGACAAAGAATTGAGCGATGAACGTGAAGATTGCTCGAGTGATGAGGTTGGAGATTGTGGTTATGGTGAAGAAGATTACTCTTAGGAGAAGGGCTAGCATTTTATTCTACTTTTGTTTTAAACTTGATTTTGTGTATCGATTATGAGAAGCTGAGAAGGAGATATAAAGATTCCAATTAATGGTGTTTCGTGATTGGAGAGTGTAGTCAATAGTCATTTTTTTTTGTTGTTATACTATTAAGTAATGGATCGGAGTTTTGTATTTACCTAATTAATATAATGTCTTGTGATTGGAATCATAGTCAATAGACAATAGTCATATTGTCTGCTTAGAATAAGAAACCCATGGAGTTTTTCTTTGTCTACTGGTATAATGTTTAAAATATCAAATATTTAACATAATTTTAATAACAGTATCAAATAATTATAAATATTAATACTCAATATTCTTTATAATCGGTCAATACAATTCCCACAAATTACACTATAGAAAGTATAAAATTTTCTGCATGATTAACTTTGATAACTGTTAAAGTGATTAAAATAAAAAAATTAAAGAAATGAATATGTAATTGACGTAAAAAAAAACAAAAATATTTTGTTATAAATCATTATCTTATCATTTTTAACGAATAACTAACTAAATCGCCCACTAAAGATTAGAACCATCGTATATTTGAAGGAAGAAATCGTTCAAATAGTAGAATCTGGCCATGTTGCCTCGTTTTCAGGGAAAACTGTTTAATACTCCGGATTAATATAAAAAAACGTAGTTTACTGTTTCTTAATGGGTCTGGGCCCAGCCCAATATATGGAGCTTGAATCCGGATCCAGAAATGGTAGTTGAAAAGCAGTAGTCCACGGAGCACCGAGAGTACGAGACAGTGTGAACTGTGAAAGATAGAAATTGAACGAGGCGTGTGCGAGGGAGAGAGATCTTTCCAGTATAGATTTCAGCTTCAATGGCCAAAGCGATATCGGTTCTCCTTCTCATGCTCTTCGCTACTGTAGGTAAGTGATTTTACTATTTATTCATTCACTTGATTCTCAGATCTGGTTCCTCTTTCGTTCGGTTCGGAAGCTTGGACACTTCTTCTTCTTTTTAATGAATTTTGTGGATTTCCATCTTTGTTTTGACATGTAGTGTATGCGAAGAAGTCTGGCGACGTTCAAGAGTTACGGATCGGTGTCAAGGTATAATCTCCCCCTCATTTTTTTCGTTCTTGGTATATGTTTCTGAATTTAATTTGCGAATTTCGTTATTGGTATTGATTTTGCTATACATTCCTAACAATTTCTGATCTTACACTTCTGATTGGTATGTCGTTATATGATCGACACTTATTTCAGATCCTTTTACATATCGCTATTCATGAAAATGAGGGTTTTATGTAGGACCTAGACCGAAAATTTTAGATTCTACTAATGTTTTTCTTACTGATTAAAGAACACGGTAGATAGAGTAGCGTGCATTTAAAATTATTAATCATTAGATTATGTTCATTTCGGAAAAGGGTGCAGCTATGGCTGCATTTGTTCGATTTACCCTAGAGTATTGACTTAGTGTGATCTCATTGAAGGTACACGTAATTGTTCTAGATCTAGTCCCTTACACAAGTTTCTGTCGATTAAAAGCCAGGATCAAGATGCGAGGCTTATTATGATATTGTTTCATTTGTGTAATTATACCTCTACGAGGGCGTCAAATGTATTGTCATTATTATGCTGGTACTGTTTTATATTGGATAAGAAAACCCAAGACTTAAAATTATATTTTGTGCTCGGTACACCTTTGTTCATACTAGTAAATATGGGAGGTTCCTTGTTTATGCTATAACATAATCCTGGGAACTGAGTTGCTTTGTTGGTGTTTGACTGGATTTATTTTGTTTAGACATGTATTGCACCCTCATTACTGTTTTTTTTTTTTTTTTTAATAATATTTTGATGGTTTTTCTGGGCTAATAGTTATTGTGATTTTATCTGATATTTAATTGAACTTGACAGCATAAACCAGCATCTTGTGACGTTAAGGCTCACAAAGGGGATAAAGTGAAGGTTCACTACCGGGTAAGTGGCGAAACAGCAGGTTTACTGCATTACATTGTAATTTCTTTCAGTTCTGTTATCAGAGAGAGCTTCCTTATAAGCTGTAGAACATCTGTTCTGGTAGCTACATAACCATTAAGCATGATTACTGATCAAGATATCTCACTTACTAGAAACAAGGGTATTTTACAAATCTAACCTGGGTTTTTCTGCACACACTAAGGGTCTCAAGGAAGTATATGTGGATGATGCTCAATACATTTTACTTATTGTTATAGTATGTTTATGTTCATACTATTTTATTTGCTTCAAAGGAACTAAATTTGACAGATTCATACTTTCGGCTACATTGTAGTTTGGATATCCAATTTTGCCTGAAACAATATTTGCATCCTCTTTCTTGTGTTGCCCAGGTGTCGTGTCGCTCGTGGTTCTCAATTGTATCTGATTAAGTTACTTGCTTCTATTGTATTGCAGGGAAAACTTACTGATGGAACTGTTTTCGACTCCAGTTTTGAAAGGGGAGAGCCAATTGAATTTATGCTTGGTCAGGGCCAAGTAATCCAAGGTGTGTGAGTAAACTATATAGCAACAAATTATCGCAAGAATTTTCTTGTTATAGTACTACATAGCTTCTTCTCTTCTTTCCATATGATTATTTCGTTCATTTCTTCTACTTGCTTTACCTGTGAAGTTACCTTTAGCAATAAGAGTCAAGTAGACAAATTAATGGGTGGGGAAAGTGTTGACCTGGTTTGACAATTTTCTTGTGTTTCAATGCTTTCCAACTTCCCATAAATTCCCCTCAGCTGCAAATTTTTAGTTTGTTCATTCTGACTGGAAACGTGATATTAGAAGCTGAAAATGAGGAATCCAATTACTCAATGAGTTTGTTGTTGCAGGGTGGGACCAAGGGATTTTGGGCATGTGTGTTGGTGAGAAGAGGAAATTGCAAATACCAGCAAAGCTTGGATATGGAGAACAGGGCTCACCTCCAACAATTCCAGGTAAATTTTGAAGTGCAAAGTGGTTCATAGTAGATAGCTTTGATGTTGACTCTGAGCTCATGGTGTTTGCCTATATACCTAAACTTCGTATTGAATAGTTAGTATTGACTCAAGCCGGTTGTAACTTCACTCACTTGGAAATGAAGTTGAGCGATAATCACAAGGAAAATACGAAGCTAAAATATTGGAAATTTGGGCAGAACTAATTTCATCTGATACATTTGCAGGTGGAGCTACTCTTATCTTTGATACTGAATTGGTCTCTGTGAATGCGAAGCCATCTACAGGCGCAGAACCCTTTGAAGATGAAGATGTCGATGATGAGCTGTAAACCACATGGTGATTAGGTCATCTAGGATTTCTTTTACCAATTGAGGATTTTAAGTTCGGACAAGTTATTCACTCTTGTTTGATGCACTAGGACAAAAAATTAATAGATTAGCATAATAGTATTCAACGTTTCAACATGCATAGTCCTCTTGCAATTATACAATGTTCCTCATTCTATTTGTTAGCAATATGATTCCTGTTAAAGTTTCATTGTTTTTGTTGTTGAAAATTGAGGGTGCAATGGATTGCTTCATATTTCGAAATACATCATTCTGTTGATGTGGATGGAAATTGGTATGAGTTAGGGTGTGTTTAGTTTGAGCTTATTGGAGGTTTTATTGGAGGTTATTTTAGTTTATTTTTCATGAGGCTATAATTTGTAGGTGTTTAGTTTTATATTATTAAAATAATCTGGGTGGTTTATTTGAGCTTATAAACCCCAAAATATAACTTCCTATCCCCAAGGTTATACGAGGTTATATTTTGATATGTGTCTTTTTACAAAAAAATAATCCCAAAAAATACACAACTGACCACCAAATAACAAATAACCTCAAATAACCTCATTTAGATTAAAAACTCAAATATAAGCTATAACCTCAAATAACCTCATTTAGATTAAAAACCCCAAAATAAGCCCATCTACAACTAAACACACCCTTAGTCAACCACACGTGAGGGTAGAAATTGAAAAACTTAACAAACCGTACATATGAGGTTGAAAACTTAATAATAATTTTTTTAAAAAGGATTTTTCGGATGTATCCTTGTTGTTTGAGTATTTTCGGATTTTTTCTAAAAGGTTTTTTTGTCCGAATAGTACCCTCAAGCTTTTCGTTTTTCTGGATTTTGCCAATTTTATTATAACTACCAACCACTACTTATCTTTTAATAAAGAAAATAAACTAAAAAACTGAAGAATAAAATAAATAAATAAATAAAAACAAACTAAAAAACTAAAGAAGATTTGAAAAAAATAAACAAATTAAAATAAAAGAAAGAAAAAAAGGCGAAGATGAAGTTGCTAGTGTTTTTCTCAATAGTAACAAATGAATTGGAATTGAATTAGTACAATTCATATGCAAAAAATGGTTAGATATCTCTACGCGAATCTTTCAATTTCAATTCAAATTTCGAACCCATAAGCACACAGAAAATCTAAATCTTTGACAAACATAAAAAAGATCAGGGTTTGAAATTTCCAATTAAATTAGGAGAATCCTAGGTCGCCGTCGTCGCCGGTCAAAAACGAGACGACGTGGAACGAAGATGTCACCGACGATCAACAAAGAGGCCGTCACCGATGCTCTTTGCTGGAGAGTAACGAACTTTGTTGAGCGATGGAGGAAAGATGCAATGGAGAAGAAACACGGTCCTCCAATTCTTCGATTTGTTTTTTTTTAATAATGGAAAGCGGTTCAATGCACTAGACGACACACCATTTAATGGATCGAAAGGCCGATGAAATCGGCAGGCGGACTAACCGTCATTAGGGAACCAGAACGTAATAAAAAGAAAAAATACATCAAAAGATAACTTGGATCACAACGAGCCGACCAAGAAAGGAGCACCAAGTGATGCGCCGGTTGGAACAAGGCGAGGAATAAACAACAAGAACAAGTTTGTAGAAGCAGTGCAGAGTATAACTACGAGTGAACACCGGTGGAAACCTCAGATTTGGACTCTCCTTTAGAGCTTTCAAATTTCGATCACCTATCCTCAACACCTTCTCACAAACAAATTCAACACTTCTTCCCGGCGAAGCTCACAACATCAAGAAATACCCGGTATCATCGGACCATATAACGTGAATCAAAGAAACTCTATTGATGACCGATTGATATTTATATTTTGGAACACACTTTAAATGAACATTAATTCTTTATTTGTGGGGGTCTCCCCTATTATTAACCGTGTAAGGATCAGAGCAAGTGGTTGTTAGAATTGGTCAAATTATCGTCCTTTTAATTTGTTTTCACAAAGCACTAGAACTCTTCTTTTTTCTTTTTTTTTTTAGTGGAAGGTTATTCCGTTAGGTTATTATTTTTTTTAACATGTTTCAAGAAAACGTGAATAAAAGAATTTCGGGTAATTGATAAAACTTTGGTGAGCAACAATTCAAATTGAATAAGTAGACTTTAATTTTCAAAAACTTTAAACTTTTATTTTTTTCTATTTCTTTCGGTTATAGATATAAGTATTTAACACATAAAATTTTGACATTATAGCCTTTTGGCCGGTTGATAATGATGGAGACTAAGAGCATGTACATCAATGATTTTTTTAACTCAAATTTTATATTATATTCTCTATTTCTCTCTCTTCCACTTATTTTAACAACCACTATTGATTTTCTACACACTAGTGGTTTCTTAATTTTTGTTTAAACTTTATCTTGTATTTGTACTTGTCCATACTAAACAAATGCAAAATATTATATAAATGTGCTTTATTTGGTTTCTAAGAGGTTGTGTAGTAAGCAACCAAAATGTGGTTGTTTAGCAAAAAGTACAACTTTCATAAGAAATCTAATATAAACAATGCTTAAAAATCATTAGTATATGTGCTCTAAGGCGAGTGGAAGAGACAAGGGAGCCCTAGCCACCTCATGTCGTCCCATTGTGTAAAGTAAGAACAAAGTCAAAGCGAAGGATGGTGGCTAGAAGGGAAAAACCAAATCTGCAGAAAGGGAAGAACAAAAACCAATGTATAGAAAAAGGAAGAACAAATCTGATTGGGACGAGAATGAAACCGGACCGAAGAAAGAAAATCCATCAAAATAAGGTTTAAGAAGGGTAAAGATATTTTTCATCGAGTGTTAAAAGGTTGTTTATAATTTTTTGTTTTCATTATTTTGGGGGGAGCAGAAAAGAATACCAAAACCATGGATCATGGTCAGTAAATATAAAAATTAGGGGTGCACAAATCCCGTCAATCCCGGTTTCGTCCCGGGCCCATCCCGATCCCGTCCCGATTCCGGCGGGATTTCATTCAAAATTATAAATTTTCTCCCGTCAAAAGTTATCTGGGGCGGGATATGGGCCTTAACTTCTCTATCCTGTTAGGCCCGTCCCGTCCCGTCCCGTATATAATAAAAAATTTAATTTACAATAATAAATATAAGTAAAATCCCGAAGTATTAGTGAAATACTTATATATTTATTATATAGTTACGTTTATATATTCTAAAAAATAAACCATGTTGTTCGAACCATTAAAATTGACGAATGTACCAAATTCATTTAGATGTGTTTTATTATATATATAAATACACACACACACACATATATATATATATATATATATATATATATATATATATATATATATATATATATATATTTAGAACTTTAATTTAATTGTAATATGTTATTATGAATATTTAGAAACTTTAATATTTTTCTGTTTTAAGTACGATGTATACAAATATTTTAAGGATAAAGCATAAAGTTTAAAATATTAAATAAAGTAATGTGAAAACGGAATTGAGCCCATCCCATCCCGTCCCGGTCCCAGCCGGGATAGAACCCGGTGGGATTCAATCTTAAATACCCAATGCCCGTCCCGATCCCGTCCCGTTTAAAATAGCCAGGACGGGACTGGGATGACCTCAATCCCGTCCCATGCCCACCCCTAGTAAAAATATCGATTTTGGGTATGCCAAGCTGATGAAAAGCGTTGGATCAGTCGATTTCAAGTTTTTATCCTCTCAAAGTATGTCAGTTATGTACCCACTCTTCATTTAAATATGTCGATTTGAAGTTGCTTTTACAAGTAAGAAGGATTGGGGTTTAGGAATTCCGGAAAATTAGATCGGAGGAAGACAACCATCAAGGCTCCGAAATCATCCGACCTCAACAGTGATCTATAAATAAATTTTGGAAAATTTTGATTCGAAGGCTCTTGGTTTAAGAAGAATGTGTTGGAGAGCTACCTTCAGCAGAAGGTTAAACAACGAGGTAGTTTGGTCTTGAGAGGGGAAACTAACAAAGGTACCATTTTTCTTCAAAACTTTGTCACAAATATGTCATTAACTGTTGTGGATCGAGTAATAGAGATGGTTGCTCAAAAGCAGTACATGAAAATGTTTTTGCTTGACTTGCCATTTATGTGAAGAAAAAGAAGAGGTGGCGAGATTTGGTCTAAGAGGTCATCCCACTCCTATTTTGGTAGAGAAAGGAGCTCGCTTGTAAGGGTCCAATATTACCGGAGAGATCTTAGGTCATCAGAAAAAGTTGTTCTTGTTTGAAAAGATTTTGTTGATTTAGGGCCTGCTTAGCTCATCCGAGCTTATTGGAATTGAAGATAATTATTGCGGAAGTTGAAGCAGAAGATGAAGCGAAAGCTGAAGTTGAAGATGAAACGGAAGCTGAAGATGAAACAAGTAGTTGAATGAACTAAGTTGTTTTATTTTAATAAGCTTGTTTAGCGTTTGGGAAGAACGAGCTTATCGAAGCTGATGGAAAAGTAAAATGACAAAAAAGCCCTTCATTAATAATATAAATGTTTTTTTTCGTTACCATGTAATAATCAATTTGTGTAATTAGAAAATAAATAAATATCAACACACATGTGTAACTACAATGAATTATTTATATATTTATAAAAACTAGATAATAAGAAAATTATACACTAATATTTCTATTTAAAATATGAAATGGCTAATTGTAATTTATAAGTTGGTTTTGTTAAATTTAATTTGTAAGTGATTTTTTCTAAAAAAATATCAAAAAAAATACTTACACAATACTAGAACAATTATTCAAGAATAACCTATACTGTGACAAATTAAAATAGCAAATTCTTTATTTAGATGTATGATTTTGTTTGAATACAATTATATTTGTATGCTTTTTTAAGAAATGTCGAAAAATGATTATGACAGATTAAAATTAACTCAAAACATATATATTATAATACGCATGATATGAGAATATTATTGATTTTGTAATATTTCCTTCTTCTTTTTGGGTATATCTTTTGTTTCCTTGGTTAAGCAGATGAGATTAGCATTAGTTTAGGCATAATCTTTTTTACAATGCTCAAGGTGTTTTAAATCACACTAATAGGTATTACAACAATATAACAAATTAAAACCATCCCAATTTGTTATTGGTGCTTAACCGAGAAGAAATTGGTATGTTTTTTGCTGAATTGATGTGTTGTTACAGATTTTGACAAATGCATTGTTTTCATGTTTTTGAATGCTGAACTAGTGTGGTTGAATAGTGTTTTTTTGTTTTGCTCAAGCTTGTTTTTTTATTTTATTGCCTTTATATGCACTGTTGAGTCTGTTTTCATGGCCTTACACTTGCTATTTTCGTTTGTGGCCTTCACAAGACACCACGGTCATGGTCTTCCAAGACAACAACACACCATTATCAAGGCTCTTTTTTTTTTTACTAGTTTTGTTTTGTAGCCTTCAGAAGACACCACTCATGAAATTAAATCTGAATATGCAAATCAACAAGTCATCAAAATTGTGGAAGAGAAAAAGAGAGCACAATAAAAAGAGTTTCAACTAATGAGTATAAAACATTCAATAAGCAACTACACAAATAATAAATGACACCACAAATAGTTAATGATCCACCTAAACATTGAACTCCATAAGACAATTAATTTTATATGTAGATGAGTGATGAGAAATGTGAAAGAAAAAAACAGAATAAGTATTCAAGCTTTGAGAACTCAACAAGCACCCAAACCGTGCACACATCCAAGTAGTTACACAACTAAAAACATCCAAACAATTGCACACATCCAAATAATGATCTTAAATCTAAATGTGCCAAAAAAAATCAGCAAGAATCAGAAATTGGTTGTTGTATACTCAGAAATGAAATCTAAATACACATAGTTTGGTTGTTACAATTTAGTGATAATGGATGTTTGAAAATTTTCAGCAACAACTCAATATACTCAGCAATGGAGGTTCAACTATAAAGTATTAAATTACAAAAAAAATTCAGCAATTTTTCAAAAAAATCAGCAAGGATCCTCCGAACGAGACCTTGAAACCGATGGGCATGAAATTAGGGTTACAAAAACAGTTCAATCTTACAATCTGGAAAAACTAGTATGAAATTAGGTGTGCCTATCATTACAACAATCTCTAAAAATCAAATTCATGAAGCAAATAGCCAAGATGCAAATACACAAACATAGAAGAAAATAACCAAAAAATCGATTTTCATGATGCAAATCGCCAAACATATAACAAAAACTCAAACCCAAAAACATGAATATGAAAGATTTGCGAAGTTTGACCTGAATTGGGTCGAGGTTGAGGAAGTTGCAATTCTTCTGTTCTTCGTCAAGCAATTCAAGTTTGAGCAAAGTAGAAGTGAAGAGGAAAAAAGAAGAAGTAGGGTTCATACATATGCATCGCCGAAGGGAAGAAGAGAATAATATAAGTGAAGAGGTACGGTTCATACCAGTGTATGGAGCAAAGTAGTGAGTTTGAGAGAAATAAAAATTGAGTACTTAAATGAATGGAGGGTATTAATGTACCAACAATTTCTTCAGCTAGATTAAGCTTTTATAAGCTTGCCCTGAGTAGCTTATGAAAATCGTCATTTCTTCAACTACTTTGATCTCTTATCAACTTCTTCATCTCCCTACAACTTGTGCTGCCAAACACCACGCTATTTTCAACAATGTAGTTTTTTAGCTTTCTTCACTCCATAAGCTTGTTAAATTGGGTGCCAAACGACCAATTAGTCATACAATTGTAGAAAGACCTTTGAGGCTTTGGTGATAGAGAATCTCAACCGATAAGAAAAGAGGTGTTTTAGTTGCGGAACAGTAGAGAGGTTTTTGGGTTTTTTGCCATTGAAATGATTTGTTTTATTGATTTCCTTTCTTTTTTTTTCCCTTGTTTTTTAGTTTGTTTTATTTTACTTTTTTAGTGAAAGATAAGTAGTGTTGGTAGTTATAATGAATTGTGTTGATGTTGCTTTCTATGTACCGATGTTACATTTGTTTTCAATGATGCCGATGTTGCTTTCTCCATTATTATGTCGCCGTTTTCAATTTAGTTTTTATTGCTCTTTTTATTACTTCTTCTCTTACTTTCTTCATCTTCTACATTTTTGAAATTGATGGATTGACTGCAAAATTCTCCGTTGTTCGACTTTCCTTTTTCTTCATTTCGGAATTGAAGGAAAGCCTTAGATGTGATTTGTCGTTGAGTTTTATAAAGTTTTTTGGATTTCAATTTTGTAGGAGACTGTGTAGTCACCAAACTCACCACTGAGGTCAGAAAGTTCATTGGCTTTCAATTTTTGGAAATAGGGCTTGTTCGGTGAAGCGAGATTTTTCGGTAGTTTAAGCTTTTTGGGTAGTTTAAGCTTTTTTGGTAGATTTTTGGGTATAGTATTTTGAGTAGCTTTGTAAAATATGAATATCTAACGGAAAAGCTAAAAAAAAATGTTTGGTATGTGAAGATTTATAGGTAGATTTTTGTGGTGAAATTACCAAGAAAGATAATTATTAAAAATAATAATAAAAACATACAAATATATTTGAGGGTAAATTTGACCAAATTATGAAAAGTTAATGAAAATGCTTTCTCACAATTATCTCAAAAATCTATTGAAAAAGGTTACCCAAAAAACTAATAAAACTCTAATCTCTACAAAAATCTCTTGTCACCTAAGACCTATTAGCTTTCAAAATTCTGAAGGATCACCAATAATCTAGCGAAAAAGCTCTAACGAACAGGGTCATAGTGTATTTTTCTTGACTTTTAATTTCTTTTTATGGCTCTTTCCCTAGTTTCTCATTGTCCCCCTTACAAGTTCAGCAGGTTCAATTTTTATTTTGAAAACTGAGTTTTGTTAATGTGTAGGAAATTGAATAGATCGAAACAAGCGTGAAAACTTAGTAGATAGAAACAAGTTCTGAAAGACCAGTTTAGTTATGTAAATTGTTGGTTCCTCTCACAAGTTCAACGGTATTGTCACTGACTACATTGCGACAACTATTGTCATCAACATATTTTCCAACCCACTATTATTAATTATGTTATCACCAACTTATTGTCATTAATTGTACCTTTAACAAAAATAAATATTTTTTAAAAATTCAATATATTTTTGAAAATATAAGAATTTCAATTTTTTAATAAGGGTAAAAAGCATTCTTAGGTCGCAAACCTAAATCGGCTATTCCCAAACCGGCAAACCGCCGATTTGCCAGTTCTGCGCCGATTTATAAAAAAATAAATAAAATTAGCGGCAATTTTCCGGTTTAGCGCTCAAACCGCCAGTTTTGGGATTTTTTTAAAATAAAATTAGCGGCGATTTTCCGGTTTTGCGCCAATTTATTAAACCTAAACTGTAAACCTGAAACTTAAACCTAAACGCCGATTTGGACCGGTTTGAAAACCGTCGGTTCGACGGTTTACCCCAAACCGGACCCAACACTAGTAAAAGGTAAATAAAAGAAGTCAATGGTTTGATTTTTAATTTAAAAAATTAAAACTTATGAATAAATGTGGAAGTTGAAATAAAATAATAAATTGTATTTGATCATCAATAATCATTTACAAAGTCGTTGGTTAAACTCGTTCAATGTACACTTTTTGAAATTATTCAGTGGATTTCGAATTTGAGAATGCATATAACTTTATCATATTTCCTCGTAACTATCCGTGAATGAAATCAAAACAAACTTCAATTTATATCTAGAGTAGGAATTTTCACCCAAGTAAAGATAAACTTTACGAAGTATTATTTAAAATACCAACATAAATTCGTGTAATTAATACAATTTATTAATCATTTATTTTTTTTGGAAGATGTGATGTTAATAAACTCTGGGTAGTGATCTTATTGATTGGTCTACAGGCATGTGGATCGGAAGGAAGATATGTTGGACTACTGGTTTTTCAATGCAGATGGGGAAGCGATTCTTGACATTCCGCTGGTGAGTGACGAGAGCACTTATGACGTTTATTGGTTATATACCTCCAATGGGTTGTTGTCGGTTATCACGGCATATTGTTGGCCCTTAACATGGATAACAAGTCAGGAAAGGCGTCTTCCTCGTCTAGTCCTCAATCTGGGAATGATTTGTGGAAGGCCTTTTGGAAATTAGGTCGTTTCCAAGGGTCAAAGAGTACGTCTAGAGAGTTTTTATGGACTCGATCCCGTGCTTGGATTGTTTATTATCCAAGGCCCTTAACATGGATAACAAGCAGCTATGGATGTCGATCGTCTGAGTGAGAGACTTAGAAGGCCCGAAACCGCAGAGTTTTTGACGAAACTCAAACGAGTGTCAAGGTGATAGGTGATGAGGCTCGAGCTTTGGTTGAGGCCCCTGAAGTGAATAAGAAGACTGAGCATGGGTCTATCAGGAAGAGCCTTGCGGTGACGTTAAAAAGCCCACCAAACAATATAAAGATACACGAAAACAATTTCTTTTTTCGTTTTGCAATAAGATATATATATATCTATATATATATATATATATATATATAAATTTTATGTGACATAATAAACCGATAACATAAAACTATACATTAAAACTATATATTAAGGAGACACAACACACGATGAGACAATTGAATGTTTATCTGGAATAACAAAAATGATTCTTGTGGAAACGTGAGATAATGATGAATCTACCACAATTAAGTGATCCATATACATAGAGGGAAGTATATCAATGTTACAATAAAGCTTCTTTTATAAGTTTTATGTTAAAATAGCTTATATGAGAAGTTTTATTTTATTGATTATCCCACAAGTAATCCTATTTTTTAATTAAAATTTAAGGTTAAAATATAGCTCATCGAGCATAATTATTTTTATAATATAGTTTTAGTATGAAGAAATTATTGGTTTAATTAGTGATTTAGTAAAAAAATTATTATGAGAAAAATTGTGAGACCCTCACGTCAGCATCAACGTTGTCTGCTTTAGTAATTTGGTAACAAAATTATTCTGATAAAGATCGTGAGACCGTCACGTCAGCATTAACATTTCCTACTTTAATATAGGTATATAAAAGATAATCTATTCTTATATTCAATTTTTTTTATAAAGAATTATTTTAAACTTTACCAAAATTAATTGCAGGAAACAAGACGGGTATTTATTAGAGAATCCTCATCCTAGACACTAGAATTTCTGTAACTGCATTAGAAAATAAAATAAATAAAATGTCACAAAGGGGTGATAGACTACAGGAGATAATTGGAGAGAAGTTTTCTCCAAGAAGAAATAGCATATGACAAACTCTTATATTTTCATCCAATCAATGAACTAACTTTTCTATACATTGATCTTTATAACCAATAATCATTTAGTTTGAGTTAAAAAAAAATATAAGAGATTGTAGAAGAGGTGTAAACTAAATAATATATTTGTTAGTAATAAAACAAATACAAAATGAAAAAACTCTAAATTAGTTTATGGGTTAAAGATGTTAATCTAAGTCTTATATATTGTGAGTTTCTTTCCTATTTAAATTTGTAAAATAAAAATAAAAGTTAATTTTGAGTGTGAGAATCCAGAAAATGAGTGGAAAGAAGTTTGTAGGAAAAGAAATGAATTCGGACGGATATCATGGTCGATTTACAAAATTAAGGTAGCTTTTTCTATTCAAAATTTATTTTTTTCATATATTTTCAATAAGTTAAGCATCTTTTTGGTCATTTCCTTTAAGTTGCTAGAAAATAGTGAAGTAGAATAGTGAATAACATTTTTATTTTTAATATTAGACATAAAATTTTAAGGTCTATAATATATTATAAGAGTAATAAAAATAAAAATATTTATATGTAATTAGAAAATATTTTTATCTATCTATTGACATGAATATTGATTATATTGATTATGTTTTAATTAATATTTTCTTATTAATATTAATTAGTTAAAGTTATAAATACAAATTTAAGATTTTACCTTATAAAATATTAAAGAAAAATAATACAATAAAATATATAATAATTATGCATATAAATAATTGAAACTAGAGTATTACCCGCACTTTATGCGGGGTTGAGTCTTAATAAACTGTTACTATCATATTTTCTATTTGTTCAAGTATAGTTTTTGCAAAACACGAACGTGATGAGTAAATTTGCTATGATAAGATTTTCCGATTTTATTAGAATTTATTGAAATTGTTAATTTATATTTCAATTAAAAATAGAATTTAAAAAAAAAGAAAGAAGAGAGAGCTGCGGGAAACGTGAGGTGACACGTGGAAAAAGAAGACTCGTAGAAGATAAAAATAAGATACGTAAACCGTAAAGTAGTTAGAGCCGCTATGATGCACGGAAACCTCTAGACAGTGCCGTTTCCCGTGTCCTACTGTGTCAGAAACTTGAAAGTTTCCGGAAACTTCTCGGACACGGTCAAAATAGTGAGGACACGTTCAAGACACGTTTCCAACATCGGTAACGGGCTGGACACATCCAAACCATGATCATGAATGACGACTCAATATGGAATCAAAGAGAGATACAAAAGAGATGAACAAGACATCCATAACCGTTACATTTTGTTTTCTTTTTTTGGAATTCAAGATAATTACGACATTCATGACTACTACCTCAATATCACTTGACACAATCAATATTCGTATTTATCAATACTTGTACAACTAATGACATATTCATATGTCGTTTGTTATATCATATATACATCTCTTCTTATTATATAATTTTTCTTTGCAAGAGTTTTAAAATATTATTTTATTTTATTTTTTTCGTCGTGTCTCCGTTTCCTACGATTTTTAATATTGCCGTTTTCCTATTTCTCGCCGTGTCCGGTTCCGTGCAACATAGTTTAGATGAATGTGAACCGTAAAGTAGGATACACTTAGGCTCGTGCAGTCTTGCCTGACCACACTTGTAAAGTATATCGGCACGTGCGAGTACACAGCCTCCCACCCTCCCTTCGCAGAATCATATCTGAAAATGCGGTCGGATATACGCGCCATCCTGGCATATCCCTTCCTCTGATATCCAAAATCCAAAAATAAAACTATAAAAAAATTTAAAATCCAACACTATTTTCTTCCTTATCCGAATATTCCATGTCAAATTCCCTCATTTTCGCTCTCTTATAAACACCACCTTCTCTCCCCTCCCATTCCACACACAAAACTCCCTTCACTTTCGCAACACACATAAAACACTTTCAATGGCGGTATCTACAAGGTCCAGAAGCCTCATCGATCCCTTCAACGAGAAGGTCAGAGAAAGAATCTTCGGTTTCGGCTCTCGATTGAGCAATGCCAGCAGCACTAGCGGAAGCGACCACGAAGCCGACATCAACGACGCCGTTTCATCTCCCCCTTCCAACTCTCGCCTCTCCTATCTCGTCCAGAACTTTTTAGAAAACTCCGATGTCGGAGATCCGTCCGCTTTGAACGAGCCCGGTGATTCAGACGACGAATTTCCAGTCTCCGATCCGACAAGTTTGATTCGCCAAGTGTTCCATTCCGACCGTTTCCGTGCAGATCTATTCGCTGATGTTTCCAGAGCAGTTGAGATGTTTTCTCTCTTCAGTTCGGATCAGACCGTGTTTATTCGCAGCGTGATGACTTATCTGAGAGACATGGGCTACAATGCTGGAATCTGCAAGACAAAGTGGGAGGCCGTACCCCGCAGCGGTTTAATCGCCGGTAGCTACGAATTCATCGACGTTGTACGGTCGGATGATTCAAGATACGTTGTCGATCTCAATCTCGCTGCGCAATTCGAGATGGCGAGGAAGACCGAGAGGTACGGACGCCTGATCGGTGCTCTGCCGAGAGTGTTCGTCGGCAAATCCGAAGATATGAAGAGGATCATGAGAATCATGGCGGACGAATTGAAGCGATCGGTGAAGATGCTGGGGATGAGCCTCCCACCGTGGAGAAAGCACCGGTACTTGCAGGCGAAGTGGTTCGGTCCGTACCGTCGGACGGTGAACCAGCTACCTAACTCCGCCACCTTGTGTCAACCGGAGGTGATGAACATATCCGCAGTGAAATGCCGTTCTGTTGGATTCTTCGCGTCTGTAGTTGAAGGTGGACGATTGGTGGCTCCGCCAACTACTTGTACGAGATAGCACAGTTTAATCTTAAAGTTTTGGAAATAACCTGCAGTGAAGTTGCATGATCAGATTAAAGATATGGGAAGAATTAAGGGATAGTGGTACTACAAGCAGTTAAACTAAGGCTTATTTTGGTGTATGTATAGTAGTTTCTTGAGATTTTCAGATTGATTATTGGAGTTTTGTGTTTTTGTAGTTATCCAAATTTAGAGTTGTATATGCAGGGAATTGAATAAGAAAACGACTTCTTTTTTTATTAGGGACAAAAAAAAAAAAAAAAGTTAGGTGACTTCGTATATGTATATGAAAGGTGCATCGTCCTAATACATTTTTATTGGATGAAATTTGTAGATCCGTTGTTCAAGTAAGGTTAGAATGTGCGAACATGACGAGTTTATAGGTCACACAATCTACTTCCTTAAAATAAGAACGCACGAAATTCAAATAAATCTTGTGATTAAAGAAGAGATATAAAACAACTAGAGAGATCTTTTATTGGGGTTTCCAAATCCGATTGATCAATCTAATTAATTTTCTTATTATCTCCTTTCAAATTTACGTTTTGTTTTCTTAATTATTTCCTTTTAACAAGATTACAGTGTTAACATCAATGTGGTGTTATCGCTGCAATATTTGTTGATAGGAGATAATGAAGAAAATTAAACATACTTTTAAGTTTTAAATAAAAGGATATAGTAAAGAAAATTTTATATAAATTTTACAATAAATTGTGTCCAAGTGTTTGTTTAGAAGTAAAAGACTATAAGGTCACTTGTATGTAACCTATAAGATCAAATTTATAAATAAATTTGACAATAAAGTGTGTCCAAGTGTGTGTGTTTAGAAGTAAAAGACTATAAGGTCAATTGTATCTAACCTATAAGATCATTTTCATTAGTGGTCAAAATACACAGGTTATGAGTGCACTCCTTAAACTTGCTTGATTTTCGTTGTCAAAATGTGCATCATCGATCAAAAACTATATCGGGAAGTCATTCAAAATTGCAAAAGTCTCCAACCTAAATGAGAAACAAAGTAACAATAAATCATCGATCAAACACTATATCAGTAAGTCATTCAAAATTGCCAAAGTCTCCAACCTAAATGAGAAACAGAGTAACAAACACACACATATGTTCAAACCCTCATTTCTTCGGACATTTTCAAATACAAACACGAACAAAGTCTAGTAATTAACCAAACATTCAAATAAACAAACATCTAATTGACCATCTCAACCAAGTCCAGTTGGTCAACCCAAAAGACCGGACCCAAAACCCAATAAGTCTTTTAAACTATTAGATGATAGAGAGTAATGTTGGTGCTGATTTTGTGACTTCTATTGTTTTTTATTATCCCTTAGGTTATTGGACTTTCGATTTCCCGTCGCATATGTTAATTTACATTTTCAAGAACAATGCCCGACGAGTAGCGACTCAACGACATGTCAATTGTTAAGCTTTCTTTGTCTTTTAAATAAAACGGGCGAGAAGTTGTTCTCCCCGTCTCAACTACCGCGAAAAAACAAACTAGTCATCTAGCTATGCACTCTAAAACTAAGTATAGAGTAGTACAAGATAGTTTAGAGTTAGACAGGACCTCCATTAGTTGATGTTGTCGTTACTTCAACAATATCCTCTCTACTGTTCAAAATCCAATGAAAAATTGAAAATCCTCTCTATAGTACTTCCCTGCCATCTATACTTGGGGCTCACATGCTGCAACAAAAAAAAGGGGAAACCCTCAAATGACTTACATGCCGCTGGAGAATATAAGGAAAACCTTCATATGTCTCTTATTCGGACCTTGTTTCTAACCCTTTGGCGCACAAACCACACTTATTTATACAAATTTTCATATCAATATTCGATGGACCGGTTTTTCTTTCAGTTTTCTTATTTTTCTTGTTTTGTTTGTTTTCATTCTTGAGGATGAGATGATTTTGACGTAATGCATCAATTGATTTTTTTTCATCTTTTTGAACAAGATCCTTTATTTTGTCTATAAAATAATTGGAATAAGATATGAATTTTAATGCCCTTTAATTTTGGTATCTCAATAATATTGCACGAGCACATAATAAACATTAACAAAGTTATTTTCATAACATAAGAGGTTCTCAGACCTCTTCCACGATAATTGACAAATGAATCTCTATTTATTGCAAATGAAGTAAACCTTTCATCTGATTCTCTCCACGATCCTCTATAAGCAAACTCCTAAAATATAGTATTTCGATTTAATTAGAATAGCTTTCTATCTATTTCATATTAAATCACAACCTCGATTACACATATCCTCATACATATTTGTAAACCCGAGCTAGATCGAAAACATTTTTCGGCCTTTTCTCAGCTTCAATTCGTTGTAGCCCATTGCCACCAAATATTTTTCGGCCTTTTCATCCAATAAAATCACCAATACTCAGTTGGTCTAGTGGGATGTGGTGTTAGGCTAATTAAGTGTTTAGCTTGGAGATTCGAGTTCGAATCCTCCTGGCGGCATGTATGGAAAAATTGATATTGGGAGGGTATTCCCCAGCAATGGGCCACGACTTTCTACCCGATCCGGACGTAGAGCGGCTAAGCCGATCGAACCGGGTGGTCTCCGAATTTACCATTACCAAAAAAACAAAAAAAAAAAGAACCTTATAAAATCAATTCTCGAGTTGATTCTAAAAACTAAAAACTATATTCTCCTTCAAATGGGTGCCTTCTTATGGCATCTCTTCCCGTTGTTGGTGATCTCCAACTGATTGTTGGAGCCTAGTCACTCTCCCCTGATACCATACCCGAGATTGAGAAGATCAATCCTTTTGATAATTTTCTATTTTCAACCACTATTGGGGCTTCTTTATTCCTTCAATGTCCGAGATGGCTCCCTTCTTTGGATCCGTTTTCATCGTTGACGTCACTTTGTCTATCTTTTGAATCAAAAATATTCATCATCCACTCCCATTACAAGACAATTTTTAAGCCTTGTGATGCAATAAAAGAAAATTTTAAAACAAAATTCAAATAAAAATAGCCAAAACCAACTCTTTTTTACTATCACCAAATCAACGCGCTTCTCCTCAAATCTTTTTAAAGTTATATACTCGTTCGTGTCAAGCTGTTCGTTATTTGCAAAATGTCTTATGAGTTTGGAGTAAGTTTCGGTGGTGGTTTGAGTTGTTTGTCTTGGAGGGGTCGTGGATTTGTGATCGATTTCTGGTGACTGTTGTTCGAGTCCAAATCGAGGCGTCAACCGTTGTTCCTCGGGGTTTTTCTTGCACACTTTCTTCGATGACAGACTTTGTTCTCTCCGTTTCTCAACTGACTTGCTCGTTCTCCTTTTTCTTGAAGACTTTCTTGCGTCCGGATGTTCTTGGTGTAATTTTTATATTTCTTTGTTTTTCTATGGTTCTTCATGATAATTAGTCCCTTTACCGATTTTTTTGAATTTTCAATTCATTAGACGGCGTGTCATCTAATATATCGAAATGTTTTTCATTTTAAATAAAATAAAATATAAAGTTGACGTCGTAGTTGGATGAAGAAATTTGAAATTATGTACATACAAACCTATAACTAAAAAACATACAATTGGCATAAACAATTAGTTGGACGAATGCCATTGGAGTACTTTAGAAGTGGAATGACTTCTCAAAGTTGACTAGACTTGTTTATATCCGGGCTCGGGGCGGACCTTGTAGAATTTTCGACCCGTTTATCCGGATATGAGCCGGGCTAAGCCCGACTGACAGGCCTATAGTCCCTATTGTACCCGGCCTGGCCGGGCGGACTGACTCCGGGTACCCGTTTTATTTTTTCTTTTTTAAAATAATCTAAAAACCATTTTAAATTTAAATTTTATTTAAAATAAAATATATTTAAGATATTATATGTAATATACGTTAAAATTATGATAATATTGCTAAATATTTATAACTATAGTTAATATTTTAAATATATATAATATAATATATTTTTTGTCCGGGCCGGCAGGATGGGCTTTTCGGTCGGGCCGGAACTATAGCAGTGTCCGTCCCCGGCCCGGTGGGCTTGGCGAGCCGAACTTTTCGACTCGGTTGAATTTCTCCTATGTTCATACCCGTCTGTTTTTTCGAACGGACTGCCCAAATATAATCATGTCTAGATTTGACATTCTCTTTTGTCCTTTTCCAATCATCATTCATCGACTCACCCTTTTGACCCCTACTCCATATAATTATAATAATGATATATAACATAATAATTATAAAATGAAATATAATATTTTAATAATATTATATTAGAATAATAATGATAAGTATATATAAAGACTAATTTGTGCATATAATATTAGCTTTTCTTATTACAATAGCTTATATATTTATAAACTTTAAGATTTAAAAATAAAAAGTGTAGATATATTTTGAAAAATAGTGTAAGATAACTTAAAATTACTCTAAGTTTTTTTTACTCTATATATATATACACTTTATCAAAGTCATATTCGTCCTTATCCTTAATATGACATGTTATTCGAGAAATCAAAAAAAAACATATATCATCACCACAAAAATTCACATTTTAATATCATATATATATATATATAGTATCTAATAATATATAGATAATTATCTCTTTATTATTATATTTTCTAAATTATCTTATTTACTTTTGATTTAGCATCTTATAGATTTTTTCGATTTCTCTAATTACCTTTTTTGTAAATACAAAAATTAACATTTATCCTTTGAAATTTATTAGTCATTTTTTCGATTTTCCTAATTCTTTTTTGTAAATGCAGTGATTAACATTCATCCTTATTAGTATATTTGTCATCTATATATTTTTAACATGCTTAGTTTATAAAATAAAAGGGTAAAATTGGTAAGTGTGTAGATTTTTTATCAAGGAAACAAAGTGTGTAGGCAAAATTTTATAGAAACACTAATTATACACTTTCTATTTGTAAAGGGACCCAACGTTATACTCTGTTACCTAACTATGTTATCCAACCCTGTTACCCAACCTTGTTACCCAACCTTGTTACCCAACTTTGTTATCCAACGTTATACTCTGTTACACAACTTTGTTACCCAAATTTACTTATGTTACCCAACTTCGTTGTTTCCCGATTTTAATACCCAACGTTCTAAATCCAAATTCACTTATGTTACCTAAATTCGTTGTTATCCAATTTTAATACCCAACGTTACATATCTAACTTCACTTATGTTACCCAACTTCGTTGTTACCTGATTTTAAAACCCAACGTTCTACATTAAAATTCACTTATGTTACCCAACTTCGTTGTTACCCGATTTTAATTCCCAACGTTTTATATCCAACTTCACTTCGATTACCCAACTTCGTTGTTACCCGAAAAAATGTTTTATCTTCTAAATTTGTAAGTTTGAAGCGTGACATCTGTTATTGCCCAAGTATGCTCTTTAAATTGCATACTTGAATTCATAAAATAACTACTAGTTACCTCCAAAGAAGTATATCATTTGTTCATCATGGCACAGCAATGTTGCAAATGGTACCTCTATGCTACATGAGCTCTTGGTTGAATATAGAGAAATCCTTGACAATGATCAAAGGTGAGAAGAGAGCAATCGAGATAATTTAGCAATCGAGATAATTTAGTAAAAATTCAAGAAGAAAATAAATAAATATATGGAAAATGAAAAGAAAGAATTCTTTTGTCATCTATTGACTGAAATTTATGTACAAAAATGTTTCCTTAAAAAAACAGCTTATGCTTTATCAAACTTCTGTTTCGCATAAAAATGATGTGTACTTTTCTAAGTATACAAAAATGGTTTTTTCACTAGATTCATTCCCCATATGCAACACTTATTCATCACATGACCAAAATGATCTACTAAAATCAATCTACTGATGCAAATGAAAATCTAATTTTTATTTGTCCGAGATCTAAAACTAACTTTGTAGCATTTGGTTGGGCCGCCGGATGTTGCGAGTCTTCCTTTGTCGGATGCTTTGAGCCATGAGTTGAATGCTTTGAATCCCACCTGTATGGCTCGACCCTTCATGATGTCTTCCATCCAATTTCTTCTTTACATTCTTATGCCATTGCTTTAAGACTTTTGAAGTTTGATCGTCAAATACGGATTTCTTCATATTTGAACCCATTTGAACAATTTAGAACATAATAAATTTTACTATATATGACTACCGCACTGTACTCTATATTCAAACTACTGCATTGTCAAAAATCATACCTGAGTTACAAGAGTGTATAATGGAAAGGTGATGTTAATGCACATGAATTGAACTCCAAACCTGTCATTTAAAAATGTCTTCTTTTTCATTTCAATACATGACACGTTTAACAAGCTGAAAGTGCACAAAAATTTCTCTGTCTCATTACTTACCCAAACATTCTCTTGTTTATCAATTTCTACAAGAATGAAACCCGTAACTCCGTAAATCAAAGAGCTGAATCAACAATAAATATTTCATATGACGGAGAGAGGAAGTGACAAATTTATCACAATAAAACATTGGTTTTAGTTTTCTTTATCAAATGCATATTGTAACAAATACTATCTGGAACACTATCTCGAACACGAGGATTTGTTGTATTGCAACTAATTAGTTCATTTTGAACACATCTTTCATAATTGGGGTTAGTGTTGATGCATGACTCTTGTACTAATTTAAGAACATTTTTAGTGTAATCAGTAGTACGTCTCTTTTTCCTCCTTTTATCTCTTCACATAAATAGCATTTCATATATTAGATAGCTTAAGGAGAAGAAGGGCCTCTACCTCATGCTTCGATTGCCTTTTCGTATATGTTCGAACTCGATCTTCTTTGGAATCTGAATCCCTGCCTGCTCCCTACGAATGTAATCCAGATCGTAATCTTCATGAGATCTTTGCAATTATCAGAATGTGAAATAACATACATTCATCCTCCATTATTGTACCTTGAAAAAAGGGCAATAATGGCGTCAAATTACCAAATTCAATCACCAACTTGATATTTGACCTTTTAATTTTCTTGCAGGGCCCTAAAAGTGATATTTTACTAACTTAATCCTATAGACAATTCTAGAACACCAAAATATACTTGGGAGCCCCTCCAACTATAATGGAGCAGGAGTCATGGCACAAATGTTAATAGATAAAGAATGGAGTTTTGCCTAATAGATCCGCATAATTATCAACAATTAAACCAAACTCAAAACCTAAATCACAATTACGACTGTGCTAAACAAAGAATTAACATGAACACTTTCATAATGGAATTAGAATTAAGAGAACAAATGAATTGAAAATAGAACAACACATACCTAGACGAATTCTAGGGTTAATGCCCCCCCTTTCGGCCATAGCTTCGTAGCAAGCAAGCAACCAACGACAGAGGAGAAGAAGGGATGTGAGGGTAGGAGCTACGATCGAAGACGAAGAAGGCGAAAAAATGGGGAGACGAAGAAGAAGAAAGGAGAGGAGCAAAGGAGAGGAGCGAAGCCTTCGCCAAATCGCCACAAATCGCCTTGCTGAGAGAGAAGAGAGAGCGGAAAAAAGTGAGAGAAGAGAGAGCGAAAAAAAGTGAAAACAAATTAAAAAAATAATATTTATACGTACATATTTAATATCCTTATTTAATTTTGACGGCATGCTTAATACTCCTAATAAAAAATTCACAGTAATAGCTAAATTATCTCAAAATTTAATTATATGAATATACATTATCAATCAGTTTTATATATTTTTAAAGTTTTACCTTTAATAATATTCATAAATATAACTTAGAGTAATTTTATGTTTCAATACTCCATTCATTGGCTTTTTTTAATATATTCCCATTACCCAATTCTTGTCCAACCGTAGTTTACTTTCTTTTCTAACAAAACATATTTTGAAATCTAAAGGATCCACCTAAACTTATGCATTGAGATAATAAACTTTATATAATCTAAAATAAAAAATTTATCACCACCTATTATTAATTAGTTTTAAGATATAAATATACTAGACTTATTTGTTATGTTGGTTTGATTTAACAATAGTATGCATATAATTTCTGATCTATAGTCCGCTGAACACGTTTGAAATATAATTATTTATATATCGACTAGAAATGTATGCATCTACCTATCTAAGTCGTCATGCCTATCATCCTGATTAAAAGTTTTTTTTATACATGTTACTGGGAAGAAAAAGAAGAAAATTTCGGATGACACTCGTGCATTTAGTCTTTTACGAATTATGTCTAAGAAATTTCAATTTTTAGATGGGGTTTATGAGGTTTATATCTTTTAGGGATATGCCCTTTTAATTATCCATAAATTAATGTTAGTTAACATTTTAATAGGAAAAATGATAAGTTATCCATCCAACAAATTCTTATACATTCTACCCAACTATTTAATAATTTGTGAATGATAGTAATCTTTATTTTTTCTTAAAAAATTAATTTATTGATGACCGAAGGGTATATAAAGTGAAGTAACACCATCCAAAAACTTTTAAAAAACAATATTAGATATAACCCGAGAAAGATTAAAAAGTACAAGCCAATATCCATAATTATATTGAAAGATAAAAAAAAGCCTGAAATACTTTCTGATCATGAGAAGGCCCTATTGTTATGTGCTCTTGAGTTGAGCCCAATATAAATTGGGCTTGCTTTAATGCTAATGGATCGTTTGTGCAACTCAATTATGCTTGAAACGCAGCCCTAAACGAATGAATTCCTAAGAACGATTTAACAGGCATTTACACTGTTAAATCGGCCGTTGAGATGCTCACGTAACAGGAAGACCATCAAGGAAATGATGGTTTGGTTTTTAGACAAATTTAGAAGTTAAAAATTCAAGAAAGAAGCAAATATTTCGTTTGGAAAGTGCTGAGAGGAGGATGCCTCACAAATGACGAGAGATTCAGACGCCATATTGTGAGGGAAAGTAGGTGCACTATCTGCAAGAATGACGAGGAAACTCTCATACATCTATTCCGGGACTGCTCAAAGTCGATAGGAATATGGAGGGACCTGAATGCTTCAAAATTTATGACGGATTTGTTAACCTCCCATTCGCGAGTTGGGTACGAGGTAATCTTCTAAACCCGTGTAATTTTGACTCTAATGTTCTGTGGAGAGACTTGTTTGCAGACTCCTTATGGCAAATATGGAAGTGGAGGAACATGGAAATTTTCAAGAACGAGAAAAGACCATTGAATTGTCATCTAAGAGTGATAGAAAGGACGTCAAGCTATGCAAGAGCTTGGAAAACTCGAACGAAGACTAACGAGGAGAGTCATAGAACAACCAACTACATCAAGTGGAACTTACCTCCTCCGGGATGCGTAAAGGTGAATACAGATGGAGCGGTTAGAAGTGATGGCATGGCTACCGCAACGGGGCTTACAAGAAACGAGAGTGGAGTTTGGCAACGAGGGTATGTTCACAATATTGGGACATGTACGGTTCCAATGGCTGAACTTTGGGGAATTTTACATGGTCTCGAGATTGCTTGGGAGTGGGGTGCAAGAAGTGTAATCCTTGAAACGGACTCACAACTTGTGGTCACACTCCTCAAAGAAACATTCCTCGATGTCATCCTCTCTCTAGCTTGGTACATAAGTGTCAAGGCTTCTTACGTAGATCTTGGTCTATCCAAGTTCGTCATGTTTACCGCGAAGCCAATTGTGCCGCGGATTTTTTAGCTACCCTTGCTTATAACTATAGTATGAGTTTCCATGTATTGCTTGACCCGCCGGAGGGTGTTACAAACATTTTGCTTGCTGATGTTAGGGGTAGGGCTATCCCTCGTTTGCTGACTACTTAGCCCGTTTTTTTCCATTTATGATAAGCGCGTCCAGATGCGCCGGAGAACACTGACTCTCCTTTACACCAAAAAAAAAATCTAAAAATTATGAGTGAATAATAATAATAATGGTGGTGGTGGTGGTATTAATCATATAATAATACTATGTAATTAAAAAGGAAATTACAATATTGTAATAATATTTATGTAAAATTACTTAAACAATAATACATATGTAAGATTTATTTGTACATATAATCTTATATTATATTTTTTGTTCGACAATGTGATGATAGATTCATTTGATATTTAATATGTTAAAATAAAACCTCTAAATATAGTTTTTCAAAAGAAGTATAAGCTAGTTTAAAATCACCATAAAATGACAAATTTTTATATATTAGCATATAGTATGTAGACATAATTAAAGGCTTTCTCTAGTAATTTGTCTTATAATATTATTATTTTGATTTAATTAGTGTCCTTGCAAGCACTTCATACGTCCAGACAAGCATAGTTGAGAGCAAAAACAACTAGTGACCTAAAGTATTGACTTCAACTCGCAAATAAATTTGCTAAGCTCATGTACAGATCAGTTTTAACGATGAGAAGGAAGATACAGAAAATCATAGATTTAGGGCCCGTTTGATTTGAACTCCGGAAACGGAAACGGAATGGAAACGAATCTAGTTCATACGTACGCCCTTGTTCATGAAGTTGTTGGAAATCATTCCTTATGGTTTGAACTAGTTGTATTAGAATTTGATTAGTTTTAATACCCTATAGGGTAACAAAGTAGGGGGAAAGCAAGTGCATTTTGCATGAAACCAACATAAATAATTCCATGAACAAGGTATATATGTGGACTAGATTCGTTTCCAGAATTACAACCAAACGGAGAGTTAGTGTGAAACTCACTCGTTTCAAAACTCCAAATTATATAGCAGGAATTCAAGTCGAGAACAAACAAACTCTGAAAACAATATTTATATCAAAAAAAATAGGCAAATAGCATACCTAAAGGGAGGTTCTTGACAATGTCTCAAACTACAAAAGAAGATAAGATGGTAACATATATTTCAATGACAACGCCAAAATGTCATATTCAGATCTCATACATAGCTCAATAGCCTCAATGTGTGTGATCCGATCCCTAAACAGGTTGACATCCATCTCAATTTGGTCAATGGGTAACATCAAACTCTTTAATCCTTTCCTTCAATGGGTGTGAACCTCAACCTCCGCCATAATACACCTCGGATAACAAGGTTGAATCCACTAACTACTTAACTCGACAAGTCCATATACAAGCCACCTTGGACGTACGGTTATGAACTATATATTCCACTTTTTTTTAATAGTCTAGTTAAATTTCGGTCGCCACCATCACCACCGCCGCACCAAATCCAACCTACCTTACACACAAACGTTAGTTTTGCATTTTGTATGGCGTCATTTTGGACAATCAAAGCTCCCGCCTTGTAAGAGGATCTCATTGAATACGTTTTTACAAGGTGGACAAAACATACAAACCTATTATACGTGCGATCAATGCACGAACATCCCTTTTTTTAGTGTTACATGTTAAACTCATAAATTATGAGGCGTATCTCTAGCATACCATGCCACCGTCACCGAATCCGGACCAACAATTGCGCTTAACACTCAGACTCGCTACAACAAAGTCAATTTAAAGTCCTACACTCAAATTGCATGACAATCTCCTTCTTCTCCAAACCATCCTTCCGAGGGCTACCGATACACTCAAACTGGTTTTCTTGTAACTTCTAATAAATAAATAAAAAGATAATTTTGTTTACTATTACTTACTATTCTCTTTTATAAGTATGATGATGTATGATCTATTTGTGATAATCTTATGTTGTACAATCTTTTTGGTAATTGAGGAAAAAGAGACATGATTGAAGGTGCCTTTAGCTTTTTGTCTTTCGTCATCTTTGTATTTATTGATACAAAATGTAAATTATGGCCCTCCTTTTTCCTATTTACCACTAAATAATTAACGTGATCTACTTGTTTGACAATTTTACCCAACATTAATCATGATCGCCTATTTCCCACATGCAAACTAATAAGTATTGTGATCGGGGTGATGCATAAATTTCCTAATTAAATAATGTTTTATTGTCAAGAACATTGTTCGGACCCCTAAAGTCAAATATATTTTGGTGAGTGCTCTTTTTGATAAATCAATGCAGATAATGAAAGTGATTTTTGTTTTGACCCATAGACATATATCGGTTTTTAAATGTTTGTAGTAAGCCAATAGCCAAAACTTTAAACTTGTCATACTCATTGAGGGACTTGGACAATGTATGTCTTCAGTTGAGTATCGCACAATCCTTAAGTATCGCCTTATGATTCATTTGTTTCCGGATGATACAATTTGTCTTATGTCTAATTGTCTGAGGGCTTTGGATGCTTTTGGGAGGATGTAGTTCATTGTAAAGAACTCTTTGGCTTCAAATATAGTGTTATATGGTTCGTGATGTTTTATGTGACGTGTTTAGGAGAGCGGGAGTTTCGACTAAGAAAGAGACACTTGTGACCTTCTTAACATGTTTGGATGGGTCGGTGGAAAACATGCTTGTATTGATTTAATGGGGTCTCTCATCTAGTTAATTTGGGTAGCGGGCCTTTTTTTGTGGGTAAACGGCCCTCAACGCGACCTCTGTAAAGGTGGTTAAGCATGAAAGGGCTTGCATTGAAAACCAACAAGTTTCTTTTGTTCACTTTTGACACGTTTTGATTTCTTGCGCCCGATCCCGTCGAGATTCTCAAGAGGTTGCATCGGGTCTTACATGGTAATATTGTGTCTCCCAAGTCTTCAAACATAGTTGTTAGGAGGATCAGTTTTGCTATCCATAAAGGAGTAGCGGCACAACCTGTTGTCCGCCAGCTTTCTAACTTGATGTAAATAACGTTATTAAGGTCACAATGAATTGATACATCGAAGTTGTTTCTAAAAAAAAAGGTTAAATTAGTAGAAAAAATGATATACCCCTCTCGTTCTCAATACTTGTTATTAGAATTTTAAAATTTTAGTTTACGATATTTGATCTTACTAATATTATTAATATTTAAAAATTTTATCAATACATAATTCTATCTACATTTTCATTTATTATTTTTATTTTCAAAACATTAACTCCTTATGTGTCCTTCTCTAACTCGTGACTAATTTTGCAATGTGGTTCCTTCTCTAACTCGTGACTAAGTTTGCAACGTGTAAATTCAAGGCGTATCGATAATACTTTTATTATTTTTATAATTGTTAAAATAAGAACGCACTAATTATGTGAAAAGTAAATATTACAAATTTTAAAACAACACATTCTGAAATAAAATTGAAAAATGTAAAAGCATACTTATAAAACGGAGGAGAGTATATTGGATGACTTCCATAAAAACATTGGAATGATTATACACGAATGATGAAAACATAAAATCTGTCATCCAATATCTCAAATACCATCATTCACAATCGTCTATTGATATGGCTATTATTATCGACTACATTAATGATTTCCGTGAACTGTATAATTACAATCGATTAATATATTATATTCTCAATAATAAATTCCGTATTAACACAAATTTGGTCCAAGAAAATATCCATTTTAACGAACTCATATATTTTACTTGATCATCTCCCTAAATTTACTAGTATTCAATTAATTTCGCACTTAGATAGCAAAAAAACGGAGTTGTAATTATTTAGTTTCGCGCTTATGGTCCGAAAGCGAAATTGGGTTTAGTTGATTATGCACTTGGCCCTGAAATGAAATTTCACTTGATTGATTCTGCACTTGAGCTCCCAAATCGAAAAACCGTGACTACAAAATCCTAAAATCGCAAAACTGTGACTACAAAATCCAAAATCCTAAACCCATAAACTTATTCGACTGAACTCCACAAGGTATCATCAATGGCTGAATTTGAGTTCACTATAGCCACCTAACAAAGAACAATAACCTTTTCTTTTTTATCAAAAAATGACATTCACCTACAACTATAAAACCAAACTTACAAATATGACCCCTTGCTCCAATACTTGTTCGCATAAAACTAAACTGCAGTCCCTAGATTCCACTTTCACTATATCTTGATAGACCTCTAAGGCAGCCATGTAATCCCTTTCAATGACCCTAATTTGAGCTATCAACAGTTGGAATTCTCTTATCAAGTCTTTCTTCTTTTCCTTCATCGCCTTCACAATTGCGTCCCAAATCCTCTTCTCCAAATCGATCAGCTAATTCGCAAGATCAACCTCTAAATGTGAATACGACATCATAAGGCCGTTTGCAGTTTAATTCTTTCACCGTCAAGCTCTATGGTCCTTATCTGAAAATCAATGTTGTAGAGGATCACGTTGTAAAGAAACTTGCTACCAAAAGATTAAAAACTGTAAATAACTCCTATATTACATGCATAAACGTCAAACCCAATGGCTGTGATGAAACTTGTAGGGAATGATTCATAGAGAAACGCAATAGAAGGCAACTCTTCCCACGCCTACAGTCATGAGGAAAAAACACATGCTCAAAGGTAGAAATGAGAGTTGAAACACAGAAGAGAAGAAGAATCACCTTCGATCTTGAGAGCGTCGTAGGGTTTCTAACTTCACTGAAGAGATGATTGAGGATGATCCAAGGGTAGAAAAGAAATTGAGGATTAATCTCTCCCATTTCAGTCGATTAAACCTCACTACCCCGACTGCAATTTGTCCCCAATTAAGTCGCAAGATCAGTTGCTTTATTCATTTATTTCCCGGATTTGGTTGACGAAAGCTTGTAGTGACTGAAAGTCCCTTCATTCTCTAATAATTTGATTACGTTGAGGTATTGAACGAGCTATAGGTCCATTTGAAAAACACTAGATTATCGGATCCGAAGATGAAGATGATTGGTACTTGAAGCTCATTGAGTGGTTGAAGTAAGTAGTTATTGAACATTATATATATATATATATATATATATATATATATATATATATATATAAACTAGTGTTTGAGATAATAAAATTTATTGGACGTGATAAAAGTGTAAAATTATAAAAAAATAAAAAGTTTATAGTATATTTGAATATAAATTTTTTTAGAGTTATATTTGTAATATATCATTTAAGAAACTATAATAATTTTCGTAAAGTTTCTCATCTACCTTATAAAATAAGTATATATATAAAAAGAAAACTTTCATACTAAATAGGTGGGGGTTAATAACTGAATTTTAATTGTATGAATTTAAATGCACTAATTTAACACTTTAAAGACTAGTTAAAAAATTTTAGCCATTTAAATATTACGTTAAATTAGGACACATGACAGTAAATCGGTAGGTGTTCAATGTGTTAGTACTAGTAGTATTAACTACATTAATAGGCGACATACGTTTTGTTGTTGTTACAAACTTACAAAGCTAGAGTGGAGAAGTTAATACGTACAATTAGTTCTTTGATAAGAGATAATCCAAATCTTAAAGTACCACTAAAGTTTCCTCCACGAGAAAAAGGGAGTAACTAAAAAACATCCCAAATCCTAATAAAGTTACACATTAATCATCAATAAGTTGAATAATTTCATTGTCTAATGTGGGCCATCCTTTGCCTCCAAAATTATGCTTTGATTGATTCTTTGCTCTTTTGGATCAAGGCGCTCTTTTTTCTATTGCCTTCCGAATTATAACCCTTTACAAGAAAGTAACCAAAAGGAGGATTCCGTATTCTATTTTTTGAGTCAATTAACTTTTTTTAAATTTAGTATATATGGGTCTTCTAAAGAACTTAGGAAATGTTTAATATTCATATTTAAATATCAAGATATAAGTATCAAGATATAGGTATGAGGTATAAAGGTATGATATGAGATTGATATCCGAAATCTTTGTTTCGGAGATGAAGGATGGAAGAAGAGGACCAATTTTAAATATGTGATACCTTTAATTTTTGGATTATATCAAAATAGAAAAAAATGTGTGTAAGGAGTATATCAAGATATTAATCCATATACTTATATACCAACATAAATATGAGTTTTTTTTTTATATCGATACTGATATTTAGATATGAATATTCAACATGTACTTAATAGTCGTTCGTGATAAATTGAAATGTTTAGAGTAATACCGGCCTTAATTTTAGCCATAATCATGTACATTTTGCACCCAAACACTTTCCCGCACTAAAAGCGCCCAAACAGACAAGGGAGGGAGTGACAAAACGACGAGTCTCAAGCAAGTCTTCCCGCGTGGCAGTGCCAGCTGGCCAATTAATCGGCCCCACCTTCTCTCTCCCACTTTAAAATATCAATCCTTCCATTTTCAGTCATCACTTATTATTTCTCAAGCTTCAGGAGAGAGAAAGCGAGAGGAGAGAAACTGTGAGTGCCTCTGTGCTGTGCCTCGTGGGTGTGGCGTGGCGTTATGCTCACACCATTCCAGAACTCCACCGAATTCACCGCACAAACCCAAAGAATCCACAACCTTATGTCATACTTTCTTCAATTATTGCAGATATTTTCATCAAATTAAGCTCCATGAATGATCGACAAAACCTACTTCACAGAATCGTCGCCCTTTTTATATATTAGAGTTCCGGCAGTAGCGAGACAGGAGATTGTCCATGGCAAAGAAGGAGGTGGCGGTGGCGGAGGGAGATCCGGCGGCGAAGGCGATGGAGTTGAAGAGAGAAATCAAGAAGATCGTCAGAGCAATTCTTGACGAAGAGAGAGAGGATTTTGGATTCGACGCCTTTGACCGTGCTAAAGAACTTCTTGGGGCTCTTAGGGATTTGAAGACGAAGAAAACGACGTCGTTGGGAATAGACGAAGTTCCCTTCTCTTGCCCCGAAGAATTCCGATGCCCTCTCTCCAAGCAGCTTATGAGGGATCCGGTCATTGTTACGAGCGGTCAGGTATATATGATCTATAATTCTCAAAATCTTGGTTTCCCCTGAATTAACAATAATTTCGATTTCATTTTCTCTGGCATGCGAGTATAATTTCAGGCTTCATTATCATAGGACGTTTGCTACGTCTTTTTCAAATTTTCTTAATTCCTCTGCATGACTCACTGCAACTTGTTAGGTGGTTCTGACTAGTAATACGATGATTTGGCATAGAAATTGAGTTGGCTATTCGGCGGTTTGAGTTTGATTTACAAATGTTGTTGCTTAGCTTTTGGTGGCCTGATAATTGACTATCGGTGATTTTTTTGTCTGTTTCTGCTTTGTCATGTAGACTTACGACAGACCTTTCATCCAAAAATGGCTGAAATCAGGAAACAGAACCTGTCCGCGAACCCAGCAAGTTCTTTCCCACACACTCCTAACCCCAAACCACCTGATCAAGGACATGATCTCCAAATGGTGCCAAAATCGTGGGATTGCAATGCCTGATAACAAATCCCAATCTATCAATGATGATGATGACTTAATCCTTGAGGCAGATCGTGACCGGTTCTTTTCCCTTATTGACAAGATTTCCTCCTCCTCAATCCCAGACCAAAAATCAGCTGCCAAGGAGCTTCGGCTTCTCACAAAGCGAAACCCCTCATTCCGCGCCCTCTTTGGTGAATCAACAAGCTCCATTTCCCAACTACTAAAGCCTCTTACCAACCGAAACTCATCTTCCAGCCAAACCTACCCCGATCTCCAGGAGGATCTGATTACGACCGTTTTGAACATATCAATCCATGACAGTAACAAAAAGCTTGTGACAGAGACACCCATAGTACTTCCTGTCTTGATAGAGGCATTGAGATGTGGGACCATTGAGACTAGAAGCAATGCAGCTGCAGCATTGTTCACATTATCAGCCCTTGATTCAAACAAGGCTCTGATTGGACGATCCGGCGGTCTAGGCCCCTTGATTGACCTTCTCAACGACGCGGGAAACCATCCATCCGCTATCAAAGATGCAGCCTCGGCTATCTTTAATCTATGCATCTTCCACGAGAATAAAGCGAGGGCGATCAAGGATGGAGCTGTCAGGGTGTTGTTAAGTAGGATCAAGGGTGGAATTCGCGTGGACGAGCTATTGGCTATCCTTGCAATGTTGTCAAGTCACCAGAGGGCAATTGAAGAGTTGGGGGAGCTTGGAGCAGTCCCTTGCTTACTCGGAATCATAAGAGAATCATCATGTGCTCAAAACAAGGAAAACTGCATCGCAATTCTGTATTCTATATGCTTAAATGATCGGGCGAAGCTGAGGGAGATGAGGGATGAAGAGCGGTCATACGGTACATTGTCGCAACTCGCGAGGGAGGGCACGTCTAGAGCTAAGAGAAAGGCAAATGGCATTGTTGAGAGATTGAACAGAGCTATGAACCTCACACACACTGCCTGATCCCATGACGGTGTTGCTGCTAAAAATGCATGTATAAAATTTTTTGTACTTTTTCTCAGTTCTGTTTTCCAAGGTCATCCATCTTGTAAATTCTATTTTGCTTGATCTGCTCTTCTGTTTTCCTTTGGCTTTTCATGGTGTTTTTCTCATGGGTTATGAGTTTTACGGTCACTGTGAATGAAATAAGTACCAAAGAGTTGTCCCCTCGAGATATGCTTGTCATATTATTATAAGTACTCCGTAATAGATAAAAATGAAGTGTCTTGATTACGATTACCAGTTTTGTCTTCATTTGCATCTCAGGATTGGCTACTTGGCTAGGACAAAAAGGTAATTAGCTGTGATTATTACTGACACAATTTAAGTCGTATGGGATCTGATGCAGATTAGCTTTGATTAAGAGATAAGATTCCAGAAGAAACCATTAATGATTTGAGATTGGAAAATTTGCCCTAGTGTGGTCTCTGACAAGTTTTTGTTTAGAAGAGTAATTCCAAAGTATAGAACAGTGATGAACTGTGATAGTGCTGTCATGATTTGATTTCAAGTATATAATGAAAGAAATGGTAGAATAATGTATTGATAATGAATACATTTCGTGGTATCAGGCAGCTGGTCCACCAACTAGCAGTAGCCACCACCCGACCCGACTCGTTTCAATCTTCTGTATGCCAGCCTATATGTCAGTATAATCCAACTCCAAGTTCTACTAAATCCAATCCCAACCGATAGGTATAATCTCGTTTTTTACCATGTAAATTTTACTGTCACCTCAATAACTTCAACTTACTAGTTGGACTTTCTGTAAAGATTCGTCACTTAGAGGTTAAGTTTTTTTTCTTTCTTTTTTGTTCGAGTGATGGGTAAGTGGCTTGTGAGAATCCAAATGTGACGTGGAATATGGAATATAGTAACTTTTTCATCCAAAAGGAATCAATTATATGTTTATAAAGGGAATTGGGGATGTACATATCTGCAATTCATCGTTATCTATTTGTCTTTTAAAGTAAAACTATCCATCAACACACATCAAGGTCCATGACAAATTTTATGTCAACCAAAACATGACTTAACATGAGATTTTGATTCGCTAACCTTTTCTTAATTAAGGTATAACTTCTTTACAGCTTATGATACCAAGCAATCAAAATATAAATGCCTTTTTTTATTTAAAAAAATGTCCAACTTTCAAATGTTATTGAACTAAATTTTTTATTTCTTTTAAAAAAATCAACTTTTGTGTCACCATCTCTTGACAGAAGAATGGAGGATTCTCTGACACCATTAGCAGAGAGCTTGGTGATGATGGTGATGAAGTGCTGTAGATCAGATAGAGGTAGGTCATGTTTCAATCTTCATATTTTGTTTTTGTTTTTCTAAAGGCTTGCTTTATGGTAAATTAGTAACGATCAAATATATATAATCATATATTATCTGATAACTAAAATAAATTAATTTTAAAAAAAATAATGATCATATAATTGCAAGATGTGAATCACATGCAAGATCCACTGCCATTAAGTTGGGTATTGGATTGGACAGAGTCATGTGAAGAAAATAAGTAGTGATGTAATCAATATTTGGTCATGAGCAAAGGAAAAATTAAAAAATATATGATTAATTATGAGTTGGCTGAAGCAAGGGTATATAAACAGCCAAATTTACTCTTTTGACCAAACTCTTCTGTTAGTGGATAAAGTGATAAGCCTAACTAATTAGTAGGTAAGCTGATGCTAATCTAATTCGTTGTTATTAATAGTTTAAGCCTATGATCTTATGACATTGATATTGACACTTTGGTAGTAAGTTGTAACAAACAACTACCATCACATTTATAAGAGAAACAATGGGTCTACCCATGTGAGTATGTAAGATTGGCACTAGAAGGTGCTCACTGAATCACCCTACACAATTCATGCTCTTTATAACTATGCCTCCTAGCTTTGTACTTCACCCGTCAACACTCGACATTGTGGACATTGCTTGCTTCTTTCTTATAATAATGTTAGGGTTTTAAAACCCGTTCAAATGGTAGGGAAGACCACACATAAAATGATTTTAGAATGCTATAGACAAATATTATAAGATACCTTCATAAATTTTGGTGGGTCAAATATCGTGGGATTTGTATGTTGGTATAGATACACATGCGTTAGGTAAAATATACGAGATTAATAGGAAGAGCAATTCACTAAACTTATATACTATTAGATTTATTAATATGATTGATGTAAGATTATTTTCACTACTTTTCTTGTTCTCCTTTGGTGTCATCCTCACAAAGTGTTGTTCTTACAATCTAGAGTGTTTATTCTTTGGTGTAATGATCTTTGTAGCAATAGGATTGGCTGAAGAGGAAAGTGATGAATAAAAATGGGAATAAATAAAGCAATGGCATTTGAAGGCTTGATTCTTCTCTACACACTATGATTGAGTTAATGTTTGATGAATTATTGAGCATGTGGCTTCATAGTGGTGATAATGATATATCAAATTTTGTTTTTCTTTTCTTGATTATAATTTTTTTTGAATATTGGTAAGTGTATTTGAGATGTTGCATATAATTGCTGAATCGAAAGTGTAGGATCACCTCAAACGAGGGACTAGGGAGGGAAGACGCCACGTAGTTCGAATTTTCAGACATTTAAGAGTCGGACATCATAATTCAAAGCATAGTTTGGTGGCCAATTCGAGAAATCAAACAGAGGATTCCTTGCCCGAGTTTACTGATTAGTTTGAAGGCTTATAATTTTACAAATTCATTATTATGTTGTAGAAATCGAAAAGAAGGTCATTTTATTTAAAATTTAATTTTTATTTATTTGGGGGTATGTTTGAAAATCTTAATTATTCTTTTTAAATTGAAGATTAACGTCAAATAAATAGTTAATTGAATAAACTTAATTATTTTTGTAAAACATTATGATATTTAGGAGAACGAAGCTTACTATAATGTAAGTTACAAAATTACCCAAAAAAATCTAATTTAAGTATTATTTGTAGGATTATATATAACCTATTATTTAATAAGCTATTAAAACCTCCATAAATTTCCTCAAGCTCTCATAAACAACGTTTTCCTAGATTTTGTAATTTATATTTTTTCATAATCTTTATAAGCACTATGGAAACTTGATCTGGTTTTATCTTATGTTTCTTTGATCAGGTACTGATTCGTCATATTTTCCGCGAGGTTAATTGTGTTGCTGATAAGTTGGCGGACCTCGGCCATAAAGTTCCGCTTGTTTAGTCGTCATCCACTTCTGTTGTGGATGCTCTCATCCTCTCGGATGCCCTAGGAAGTAAAGTCTCGAAGAGATGATCCCGTCTAAACCCTTACCTCACAATATCAAAAAAAAAAAAGAAAAAAAAACTCTTAATCTCCTAATAATTTCATGTATCGAACATACCTAGATTATGAAGCCACCTTTATATCCAAGTTAAAAGATAATCGTTCACGTCATAGGGGATCAGTCTCCCTATCAGTCCGATTACCCAATTCAAATAAAAGGTTAAAACGCTTGAGTTATATTATATATGTTAATGTTAAAAGAATTAAAAGATAGTATTCATTGTTATAATTATTGGTGTTGATCAAAGTTAGTTCCAAACTAATTTTTTTGGATTGACCTTGAACCTTTAGATCCTACCCTAATGTGTTAGGGTATGTCTTTTGAGTTTGAAGTTTTCGGTCCGGGATCGAACTAATACGTTAATTTTGAAAAAAAATAATATTAGTGATATTGTTTTGTATTGATTTTTGGTAACGTGGATTATGAAATTTTGTTTATTAGTGCGGAAAGTTAAAATTTTGGATTTAGGGATTGATGCTTTATATTTTAATAATTCATAATTAAATTACATATTTTCGAAGGAAAACATTGCAATTATTTCCAATAGCTGGTCTTCGAACCAACATATCCGGAGGTTCAGTTTGGTTCGGACTGATATAATTATTGACCACCGAAATGAATGACATGATCCACCGGAGAAAAGAGAAACGATTCGTCCATTAGTGTGGAACCATTTTGATCCCTACCTAAAATTAGTTATGCCAATCAATAATGCATTAATGTATGATGAGACTGCAAGCATGAATTTGAGCATTATCTGTCTGCTCAAGAACTGACATTATTGTTAATATTACAGAAATCGCTCAAAAGTATTTTAAAAGCACATGAATAACAGTTGTTTCATCTACAGTTTCTGAGAAGATGTTCTGCTACAAATACAGTTATGCAATTTGGGTTTCTCTGCATAACCATTAACCAGTGGAAGTGCTGAAACATAACCAAATAAGAATTCTAACTTGCGGATGAGAACAGTTTGAGGGAAAACCGGTTTACTAATCCGATCAAGACAAAGATCATCTAGGATCTCCATACATAAAGAAGACTCTTCAATGTTTCTTAATCGATGTGGGACAACTTCTAACATTTATAAACTCTCATTCATCAGCTGTTTTTTTCAGGCAGGATACAAAAAGAATTCTGATAATGGGATTTGTAAAAGATATTAAATGTAAACAATTCTGTAGTCACCAATATATGTATTGATATTATAAAATCTATAAAATAGTTGAAGATTCAAGAAATGGCTTTTTTGGTTTATTTTCAACTCTTCCTACCTTTCACCCTACAAGATTCTTGATATCAATATTGGCTCGTCTTATATTAACAGAATGCAGTTCCGCGTATAAAATAGCAAATGACTAAATGATGTGAAAATTGTTGATATATCACATGAAGATATTAATATTGAGCTTAAAAAGCTGGTGTTTAATGGTATTAGTAAGACCCTCCACAATGAAGGGTCATGGGGCTTCTAGCCTCCATCCATTGATATGGAGTATGTTCTTAAGGTGAATGGAGTTGGTGAACAAGAGGACACTCGACAAGGAAGGCAATGGATACACTTGAGAGAGATGTTAAGTGGATTTGGCATTAAAGAGAAGACAAGAAAGAGCTGAGTATATAGGGAATGAAGAAGGTGACATGAATAATGAGCTTAGAGAGAGCTAGGTGAAGGACAAACGTTTTAAAACACAAAATCAAAGTTGTTTAATTCCACACGGTCATGAATGAGGATTGCTCAATAAGATATGAGATGCAAGAAACAAGGTAGGGAGTAGTTGGAGGCAAGAAGATACATAGTCTTCGCTGGACGACGACTACATACGAGGTGGGTAAGTAGAGATTTTTTTGGGATTTCATCAGTGAAAATAGTTTTAAAATCAACTTAAAAGATTATGGTAAACTTGAATTTATACCTTTTAAGTTTTATTTTGAAAATATGAGATTTTAAAGTATAATATATTAGTTTAAATACGTACTCAAGTTCTTCTCTTAAGAAATGGCTTACGTTACTTTGTTGAAAGTGATATATACTTATACTTCCTTTCAGAAACAAAAACAAAAAACTTACTTTGTTGAAAGTAATATATAGTTAATACTTCCTTTCCTAAACAAAAACAAAAACAAAAAACCTATAGTTGGGGCTGTTTAGTAAAAGGTTACATTTTTCATGCGTTTAGTTGAAGATTAAATTTCTAACGAAGCTTGAAGTTATGGAACCCAACGTCCAGTGATAATCTCAAGCTTGAAGTTATGGAATCCAACGTCCAGTGAGCCAAACCTTAATTTCATACGAGCTTTAAAACGTGTTAATATTCGACTCGTTTGAAAAATTAACAAAGGCGAAATATAAAACAATGTATGTGATTTAAACGCTGAGATAGATTTAATAAAGCAAATACTTTCGTTGTACATATACTACAATATTTATGCGGTTTGGTTCTCTGCATAAGCAGTGAAAGTCATGAAGCAAAGCAATACTACAATTACTAACAACACTCCAAAATTAAAAGCAACGGGAAAACTGCAACTCTGGATATTTCAACATTGTCTCAAAAGTAGAACGAATCCGATTTTTAAAAATAAACATTTCTTGTTAAGCTACAGGGTTTGCAAACAGCAGAATTACTCGTCTTCCTGGCTACGCAACCTAGCAAGCTTGTTGGTAACAACAACATCAAGCTGTGCAGCACGCTCTACGATCTCTTTTCTCTTTCGGGTTGACACATCGTGGGCAATCTCCGCACAGTAAGTCCTTGAATCCGACCAAGATTATTAGAATAGCCAATGGAGGTACAAAGATGAGATGATTCAGCCAAAAAAATGTTAAACACAGAAATTAAACACAAAGTTTGTACCTGTTGTGCATCATCAGGAGTTCTAGTTCCTTGGCATTGTGTACAACAAACTTCTTAAATCCATTAGGGAGGTAGTGTCGTGTCTTCTTGTCTGAGCCATAACCAATGTTTGGCATAAGGGCACATCCTTTGAACTTTCTCCTCACCCTTGAATCGATACCCTTTGGCCTACGCCAGTTTGTCTGTAAATAAGAATCACATTTTAACAAATTTAGGACAAATAAGAGGCTATATGTTTTAAATAACAAAGTTCTGTATGCATTCATACAACTAGATAAGTTCTAAGTTGCTTGGCATACGATATCCTTACTAACACAATATGAACACCAATCAGATATCAACTCTCAGTCACAGTTGTTTTTTCGGACAGGATACAAAAAGATTTCTGATCATGGGATTTGTAAAAGATATTAAATGAATACAATTACATAGTCAGCAATGTATTTATGCCTCCACAAGTTTACAAAACAAACATACCTGAAAATTTCAAGTACCAACTCCAACAAAGTTCAGAATGACAAAACCATCAAGTAAGCAAAAGCTCAACTTGGTTTAATCTCAGATAACTGAAGTCTATAAAGGACCTAGTAGCCTACACACACAATTGGATTGAATTCTGTTTAGAGTCTGTTCAGTTAGCTTGTTAAGGCCAATATGAAGACCAACAAAAATATTGTTCTTCTACTTGTTCAAAATGAAGACCAACGCAACTATTTGATTTTGAGCAGTGTAACACGAATTTCCTCGAGGTTTTCCTACTTGTTCTTGCTGAATTGCATCACACGGTTGGAATCTATAACTGTTGTTCTCACTATCCAGTTCTCAATCAAATCAACAGCTTAGCATGTAAAAGCATGAAAGTATGAACTTGCAAAACAGGCGTAGTGATTTGAGGCATAAACTACCAAAACACACCTTGACGCAGATCTTACGATCGCTCTGGGGCCTCTTGAACTTCTTGACCCTCTTCTTCACAATCTTTTTGGTCAACAAAGGTACAGCCATTGTATCTGCAACAATTTCATTCAAACAACTGATTCATATACCAAAGCATTTCAAATCGAAAAATGCCAAATGCCACAGATTTTTGCCAAAAAAAGAAACGCTAAACTCTACAGCTACACAACCAGTGAACATATTACAACGTTAAAAAGAAAGAGATGAGAATCAAACATTAGATTATAAGTGAAGGGGGATAGAGATGTGCGAAGAGGTTTACCAGAGACAGAAAAGCCCTAGCGGTAGAGGAAGGAGTGGCTTGGTGGAATCTAGGGTTTCTTTTATATAGTTTGTGATATAGGCTGATTACATAGGCTCATATTCAGCTCAATTATTTTGGGCTGAACGTAGATTTCCAGTAAACTTGGTGGGCTTTTATCGGCCCATAATAAAATCGAAGGTCGTATTATGTGAGTTTTTTTTTTATGATAAACATGGCTTAAAATTCATAAAACGATATGAGATGAGAATCAATTTCTTTTGTCAATTGAGATGAAAAGAAAATCAAGTTACACAAATTAAACACTACTACACGAAACATTTACACAAATTAAACACTACTACACGAAACGTTTACACAATGGGAAATCATATATGCACGGCGGAATAAAATGACAAAACGCACAGGTTCAACAAAGTCGCACTGCGTTGAGTTATTTCAACTTCAATGCATTCCGACTGTGTTGAAGTTGAAGTAAGTATTAAATTTAATAATTTTGTTAGTATTGGTTACTCATAAGTGTTAAAACCCATCTCCTAAAACAATATATGTTACTTCATATGTGTGTGTGTGAAAAATCTTGAATGCGGCAAAAGAAAGATTATAACCAGAATGAAATAACGTAATGAGATAATATCATAATTATCCAACCAAAATCTCGTACATACTCCAACTATATACAAATTATCATCACAAAATAGAAGATAGTGTTAGGAGATATTATAGGGATATGATTGTATGTATTTTAGGAATTCAGTTAATTTGTAATTATCATGTTCCCACTCTATTATATATATGAGCATACCATGGAGATCCACTCAAGGACTCCATTCCCTCATTATCTGATTACAATCAGTTTCTAATATGATTGTAATCAGATAATGAGGGAATGGAGTCATTGAGTGGATCTCCATGGTATGCTCCATGGTATGCTCATATATATAATAGAGTGGGAACATGATAATTACAAATCAGCTGAATTCCTAAAATACATACAATCATATCCCTATAATCTCTCCTAACAGATAAGCATCATAAATGTCACTAATGCGAGGCCCAGACCTGAGAAGAATCAAGTGGTGGCATGTGTCCCACCGTCTCGTCAACAAGCCGCTGCAACTCATCCGCTATCTCATTTATCGTATGCATACTACAATCACGTATCATATCTCGAATCATACCAACAAAAACATGCAGACACTGTTTACAAAAATAAATAGTTAGTAACTGAATAATAGAAGGACGAAATTATAACATGTACAAATTAGATATCTTACCTGAGTGTCGGAAACATGGAAAGGTGGTGGTCGATCCATGAAGGTGGTTGTGTAGCTGACCCCGGAAATAGGTACGGGTGACCCTATCCAAAGAACCACGTCATGTAGTCACCATCTACAACCCATGGTACGATGTCAACTATGTGTCGACCAACGAGAAGCGTGTAACCTCCTCATGTCTCTTGGACCAACTATCATGTGACCGATGGTACTGAAACTTGTAGTATATGCCTCCAATAGCGGAACGATCCTCCCTAGTTACCGAGATACGATCACTTGAGATCCTTTGTACACGCCCAAACTATCTCATAACTCGGTCCGATATATAGGACTCCTCTATGTCACCTATATAGAAGGTGCCTATGTATTTAGAGATAGAAAACTCTCCATCAAAGTCCAAGACACGATCATCGTATGGCATAAACCTGACGTCCTTCGGCATCTTCTCCTCTAGGCGGCAACACAGATATGTCAACCTCTAAAGCGTCAAGGCGAGTCTATGTGATCAAAATCCTTGAAGTCCAAGGTAAAGATCCCTGATGCTCAACATATGTGGCGGCAAGACCGTAAATAGAGGGAAAGTGCGCATATATCCACACATATATTTTGCTAGAAGATAAATTTGTATCGATTATTTGATATATATAACTGATGTGGCCTAAATGTCGTGTGTTTATGCAAATCAAAGTAATTATCCTAACCAATTCACTAAAACGACTATAGTGGACAAGTAAGGGTCGAACCCAAGAGAGAAGTGATTATTTTGTAATTCTAAGCTAGCAACTTCCTAAGTAACCAAAAGGGGGTTGATGTTTGCAAGGAACAATAAAACAAAATAATAAAAAGGATTAAATCAAAGATAGAAAGACATTGCAATTGACAATTATCCACTTCAACAAAAGTAAAGGTTGATCGTTGTTTTCATAAAGCTTATTCCTTAGTTTGTTCTCATCCCGATCATATGTAAATATCAGTTCAACCAGCCCTAATATTACTTATTATTAAATCCAAATCGTAAAACTACAAAATCATATAAAATAATAGCATTCAAGCAAAGATTAACGAGACAGATGCATTAGAAACAATCCGTTACTAAAGTCATATATGGGGCTAAATCTCACTCTTGAAATACACTCGCAACCCGCTCATGTAAAACGTGTCTACTAGAAGAGCGACCCGAACCCAGATTCAACAATTTCTAGCAATTTGTATAAGACCCTAAAACTTAGTTGCCAAACTAAATATAAGGGTGAAATACAATCAAGAAGTTAAGCACATGAAAAGAACACAAACTTTACGTGGAATAATAATACTTCATTATAAGAAAACTTACAACCAAACCATGTCGAGAGCTTCAAGTGTCAAGCACAACTAAAGTGCTTAGCGCTCCATGGAGAACAAAACAAAACAAAACAAGAAGAGGGGTTCATGGTGTGAGATAAAGAAAGATGGAATGAGAGAAGAGAGGATGAATGAAGGATAAGAGGTATGAGATGAGGTGATTTATAACACAACCTAACACATCTATTTATACTAGAAAATTCATTAAAACTAGAAAAACAAAGAGACAAAACAACCCCATGATGATTTTTAAAACCCATGTTTGAAATCGTTGTCATTATTCAAGATAATTGGCCACGGATGCGGCCTCTGAGTGCCGCGGGTGTGGGCACGTGGTAAATTCTGGCGGACACTTTAGCTTTGCCGGCCGCCGAGGGTGCAGATGGAATTAGCCACAGGTGCGGGATAGGTGAAACGGCTAGACTCTTCGGCTTCGGACGAAGAGAGACGCCGGTACGGCTTGGATGTCCCGCATGTGCGTGAAGGTGAAGTGTCGTACGTGGCTGGCTATGTTGAGGCCGCGGGTGCAAATGTGGTGAGCCGCGGGTGTGGTTATGGTGATGGAAGGTGGTGGTGCAGCATATGCGACAAAATAATGACGCGGGTGCGGTGGTTCTTCCAAGAGTGCTCTTCCTTGATCTTTCCTTTGGTTCCTTCACTTCCCCGATCTGTACTAAATCCCTTGATTTCTTCAATGCTTGCTCCTTCAGCTGGATTCATAGAGATAACGCCAATATACAATAATATGAATTGAAAAAACATGCTAAGACTACGTCTTTGTGATAGTGATTCAATTCTATCGCCTATTATTAATCTACTTAAATATTGAAAAGACTCGAAAGTTGATACCTCTAGGAGTGAGGTACATCCACCCATGATATTCACCTTATACCGAAAAGACATATATACCAAGATGACGATACAAACAACATAAATCCTTACACCCAAGCATAGGAGTCAGTCATCTTATGATCGGCTTCGAGGTCGATCAGCCATGACCGTATCTAGTTGGTAGTCTTATCGACTACCAACGCCGCTCCCGTCAACAATAACAAAAAATACGGATGCTAGTGCAGCTGCCGGTGGAGATGGGTCAAGGAGGAAACGTGTAGTGGTCTTGCTAATGGCCTCTACCTGGATGGAAGTGCATGTCATGGTCATCGGCCTTGTCCCGCATCATCTCAAATGTGAATCTCAACCACTCAACGCGTCGATATGTTCTCCATGGCGTCTCACATGACTCTCCGTCTATCCAGAGACCCATCAAATTAGCCACATCGTGGACGGTGATCGTCATCTCACCCCAAGGAAGATGAAAATTGCTAGTCTCAAGGTACCACCGCTCGACGAAGGCATGATAGAGGGCGTGATCAACCCCGGAGAAGTTAAACGTCTCTAGACCAGTCAATCCACTCCAGCTAGCTAGAGAAAACCATCCTCTGGGCCATCACGATCACGACGTCAGGCACACAAATGTCTCATATGGTCGATACGTCATGTACCTTCATCACCTCCATGACCTCCCTTATTTGAAAGAATAAAATTTTAACACGAAAAAATACATTCGTTCGAATTCATCGCCGAAATCTAGTAACATACCTCATCCGTCCATATCGATGCATCTCTATGGTCGGTGCACCCCGTCAGTAAATCTCGAACTCTATGAGGGGCACCGGTCCCTTGAGGAACATGAGCAGTAGAAGGTGATGATCTAGCTTCGGGTGCATGGGTGGTATGGGTCTAAGTGCGGGATGAAGAGGGTCCTTGAGAAAGAGAGGGTATGTGGGATGTAGAAGGTGCGTATGAAAGAGTGTATATGGAAGCGTGAAAACTTGATGTAGAAAAGGGTGCAGGAGCAAGAGGTGAGATAAAAGGGAACCAATGCGGTGGATGAGGGATAAGATGGGGCAAAAGTAGTGGAAGAAACAAGAGTAGGAGGTGTGCAAAGGATGTCCTCATCGTTTGACTCATATCGAGCCTACAATTGAGGAATTGATCTGAGCTGAGTAGAAGGGGGCTCATATGGGGAGGGAATATAAGTGGGGTGTGTAGTAGGCTCAATCATAGTAGTAGGTTGTGGGTGATAGCTTCGTCGTACAAAAGTGGTAGGTGGTATTGTCTATGCTGCCCGACAACAATCTAAGGTGGATTTTCGAAATTAATAGAGGTATAAAAAAATTGAATCCAGAACACCGTATACATTAGTTAACCATAACAATAAAATAAAATAAAAATTTTGAACGCTTAAAAACATACGCGCCTGTTTTAAACAGGCTCATGCGTATAAGCGCCAACTTCAACGTAGTCGCCCTGCGTTGAAGTTGGTGGCTTACCTTTAACGCAGTCGCCCTACATTGAAGGTGGCGGCTTACCTTCAACGCAGTAGGCCTGCATTGAAGGTAAGTTCAACTTGTTCTTCACCAGCGAAGCATAGGTTGAGTTTCTTAAAAACAACAACAAGTTTTCGGTTTTCGTTTTCATCGTTATTCTTGTTGTCGATTTCGATTCTGTATACCCTAATTTGTTTCTAACCTAAACTAAGTTCCCGATTCCGTCTATCGTGTATCGATTCTAATCTAAAACGTTACAAACGATAAAAAATGACAAAATACGCAAAATAAATAAATAGAAGAAATCGTACCTCGAGTGCGGTCAAAGGGCGTTTTTTGGTAAGGACGTCTTGGACAATCCACCGAATAGAGGGATATCGGGTTTTTTCTTGTCGAAATGAGAGTTTGTCCGGTCTTTTGGCGTTCGAAAATGTTGAAATGATACGATAGCGGCGTCGGCGAGCGTCTTCACGTTACGCAGGGTTTCAACTTCAACGCCGTCAGTCTGCGTTGAGGTTCAAAATGTTCAACGCAGTCGAATTGCGTTGAACATTGAGTTTTGTAAATTTAACACCGTGTCTTTAGCAGTTCGGTTACACAATACACACTAATATTTGCACGTAAGTAAACATTAATTACAAAAAACATATGTAAATATTAAAACCATTTACATTAAAATTGTCAAATTTACATATCTTATAAATATATATATAGACGAGTTGGTGAACTTCTTTTCATTACACATAAAATGAAAGAAACAAAGACGACTTACAATCTTTTCTTTAATTACTTGGATAATTTCAGATACATGAATTCAATTGAACACATGATTTAATTTTAGGTACACGAAATATCAATTCAGACAAATACACTCAATTTGAAAAAAAGAAAGAAACCAAAAACATAATATACAACTTATTTAATTACGAAAAACATGTAAAGGGTAAGTGATACTTACTTGACAATCAATCTTTTAAAAAAAAAGTCTTTCAATCAAGGCTATTATACGAGACAAGCTACTCGGGCTCGCCTCGTCAAAAGTTCGGCTCGTTTATAAATGAGCTGAGTTTGAACATGTCAATGTTGGACTCGTTTGAATAAATTAAGCTCGACTTGTGCATACACTGTTCGGCTAGTATAACAACCCTACTTTCAATTTCAATTTGCTAGAAAAAAAAAAAAAAAAGACAAACGATAAATTGTAGTTGAGCGCAACAGCTCAGTTTCATGTTGTTGTTTTAATAAGTTTCATCAAACTAGAAATAGGCCGTCTTAGCTCAGCTGGTAGAGCGCATGGCTTTTAACCATGTGGTCGTGGGTTCGATTCCCACAGACGGCGCGTTTATATATATACATATATTATTTTTTCCTTTCTTATAAAGATAAGCTTAAATAAAAACGTATCACTATTAAAAAAAATATAGTTTAGTTACACGTCTTTTGCGGATAAATCTTTGATCATTTTATGCATTTTTTAAAAATTTTAAAACTAGTTTAATTCTCATCCTCATTTAATTTTCAATTTTAAAATATCGTGTTTGAAATCAAAGTATAATCCAAATACAAGAAAATTTACTGAACAATGAAAAAAAAATGTAGGTGAAAACCTTGTGAGTAGCAATACGTAATTTATGAAACTCAACGTTTGTAAAAAAAAATCACTATGAACAATGAAAAACCCCTTAGCGACCTTGTAATAATCAGTGACATATATTTATGAAACTATACATTAAAAAAAGTTATGAATGATTGAAAAACCCTAGACGAAAATGCTATAACTAGCAATAGATATTTATTAAATCGAACGTTTATAAAAGGATAATCGAATGATCGTTGGAAAATCTAAGGTGAAAGTGTTACTATTTATATCAACTCGTGTAAGGTTCGAAGAATAAACGTTTCTAATATACAAAGAAGGAAACTTATAAGTATATAAATGGGTTGGGCTCCCACAAAGTTAGAGAATCAACTTCAATCTAAACCCTTTGATTTAATTCAAAGGTTAAGATCAATACATATAAATTAAACTTTTGATAAAAACAAAAATAAGATATTCTTCTCTTATAACTTATAAAGGAAGGAAATAAGTTATTTTGAAAAACAAAATACACATTCAAGTGTTACTATTTATATCAACTCGTGTAAGGTTCGAAGAATAAACGTTTCTAATATACAAAGAAGGAAACTTATAAGTATATAAATGGGTTGGGCTCCCACAAAGTTAGAGAATCAACTTCAATCTAAACCCTTTGATTTAATTCAAAGGTTAAGATCAATACATATAAATTAAACTTTTGATAAAAACAAAAATAAGATATTCTTCTCTTATAACTTATAAAGGAAGGAAATAAGTTATTTTGAAAAACAAAATACACATTGTGAGAGTAGTAACTATTTATAAAGAAAAATTATGCATTTTTTTAAATTTTTTTTGTAGTATATCACTAAGAAAATAATTAAAATAAGATACTAATATTTATACGCTGAATAAATTGGAATAATAAGATTTTTTGAATAAAGAAAAAGGAATATAAACCCTAATTAAATCAATAACTTACATATTCATAGAAAATAAGATTTTGTATAAAAATTAAGTCAAATATTTTCCTTTTTGTTTTTAAAATACAAGTAAATTAAAAGTTTTGAAATAAAAAATTAACATTTTTACTATACCCAACAACTATTGATATAAAAAGATTTTCTATTAATAAAAAAACAATTGTGATGAGAATTTACAACATATAATATAACAAAATCTTATACAAAAGAATTTAATTAAGTTTTTTTTTAAATATATATATATATATATATATATATATATTGAATATCTAAGTTTTTTTTAAATATGTATGTTTTTTATAAATAGTTTTTTGTGTTTTTTTTATAAATAGTTACATAAATATTTTTCAAAAATTACTTATTTCATTCCACTATAAATTATAAGAGAAGAATATATCAATTTTTTTTAATCACAAGTTTAATTTATTGTATTAATCTTATCCTTTGATTTAAATTAAAGATTTAGATTCAATCAACTTCAAGTTGATTTTTTAACTTCATGGGTGCTCAAATAAACTAATAAACTAGTGTAATACCCGCACCTTGTGCGAGTTTGAAATAATAACGGGTTATATGTACAATGTGTTGTTATATGTTTTTGTTGTTTTTTTCATATGTTTTTTTCATATGTATATAAATGATTTGATAAATAATTATTTATTAGTTCAGGTGAAAAGTTGAACAAACTTTAGATGATATTTGTAGGTAAAAAAATAAAGATATAGTATTGTTCAACAAATGTGAAATTTTTTGATTTAGCAAATAATTTGTCAATTGATAAAATATTTTTAAATTAAATGTTAATATTAAATCTGCAATTGTTTTTTTTCTATCCGATTAAAATAATGATTTAAATTACGTATTTACGATTTAATATTTACATAAGATATATAAGATAAGATAAAATAAATTATAAATTATAAATTTTTATACTAATATAAATTACTTAAATTAAAAATCTTATTATTAAATCAAATCTATAGATACTTTGATAAAAATAAATCACGTACAAAATCAAAGGCATGACATCTAACAAAATTTATTTAAATAATTTAGTATACTATTTTTGCTGAATATTTAAAAAAAATTAAAACTTTTAATTTATATTACTGAAGAAGTATTGTTGGATACTTTAACAATTTTTTTAAAAATAGAATTTCTATTTTTTTAAATTTACATTGTTGAATAGATATTATTGGATTAACAAAAAGGTTTGAGAAAATCTTTGATTCTTTGATTTTTAAAATTTTAATTTATATTGATGAATAGATATCGTTGGCTATTTTATTTTATTTTTTAAAAATAATCGATTTTAAATTTTAGAGGAAACACATACATATATATATATATTAATAATAATAATAATAATAATAATAATATTAAAAATAAAATAATTTTTATTAAAAACATCTGATTATATAAATCCATAAAATAATTTTTATTAAAAACATCCAATTATGTAAACCTTTTTTAATAATCTAGATAAATAACTTTTAAAAAGATTTTGTTGGACTTTGATAATAATTTATATTAACAATTTAAAATAATCAACTTTTTAAAATATTTTTTTTATGTTGCGTTAGTGCTGACGCGTGGCAAAAAAGGGCTCTCCTTTACTATATATAAGATAAGATAAGCGAATGCCAAGTGCCTTACTGAGTAGATAGTAGATATGCAACTTCCAGGCTTTCCAGCAACGAGGACCATTACTCAAAAATCAAAAAACCTAGGTTACACCATATCCTTTCCAATATATAATAGTTCCTGTTTACAATCATATATATGTACATCGACATATATTCTATGATTTACAGCTAAAAAAGAAAAACCATTTATAGGTTTACAAAAAGCCCAGAAGCTTCAATTAACGACAGCTAAAGAATCAGAACTTCTGGTATTCACCTCTACTGCTTGGTTTGTCCACCTCTCAGCCTAAATTTGGAACAACTTTGAAGGAACCAATGATGATAGGAAGCGTCTCAAGGTTTGGTTCCTCTTCCATGCAACAAAAAGTTGTTCTCAGAAGTGCCAAATGAATGGCTTCAAGAGCATCAAACCTTGAGCGGAGAAAAAGGGCGAGTGATCATGCACGGCAGGTCTCTAATTCTTAAACCACTTCCCCAAAAAGAGGCGAGGCAGAGGCCCATGACAGCCATTGTAACCACCGAGCATGCAGGTGGGACTGCCTGGCTGCTACCTAGAAACTGAGTTGCAAGTAGCCCAGCAAGTGTAGAGCTTTGCATTCCTGTGCATAATGAGATTGTCCTGTTGACTTCTTCTTCTTGCCTACAACAAGTATCATCAGTATTGTGTTTTGAGTTCTAAATAACTTTGTAGCAGTAAATACCCAAATATATGAACCATTAATTACCTCAACCCGGGAAGTTTAGAGATCCAATAGCCTAAGGTAAATGCTAATGCATGAAATGTTAACACAGGAGCAACCAACTGCAGCCCCTCAAAAGAAATTATCCTTGCTCTATTAATTGCAAGAGGGCTACCAATACACATTGAAGTGCACACCATGGCTACGAACGGCATCACAGGCTGAATAAGATTCACAACTGATTTTGCGTAAGTATTGAGCAACAAACCAAGTGTGACGGGAACAAGAACAACCTGTGGAAACAATCAATCTATGATCAAATAAGCTCATCTATAATTTCAAATCACAAATATTAATGTATGATATGGATAGCAAAATAGTATACCTGTAATATAGATTTTGACATAGCAACAGCATCAACAGGAACAACAGACCCAATAAGTAGGCCAGTCAAAAGAGGGGTGATGATCACTGAAGCTATGGTAGAAGAACTTGTTAGAAGAACACTCAGTGCAACATCCCCTCCACTCAAGAAGCTTGCATAGCTGGACAGCTGAGCACCCGCAACACAAGCAGTCAGGATAAACCCTGCATAGAACATTTGTGGGATCCCAAATGCCTGAGCAATCAATACTCCAAGGACTGGCTTTAGCATGTATTGAGCTAGCAACCCAATGGACAGTGGTAATGGCCTGCACAAGCAAGAATTCCCTAATTTAGGATTGAGACCATCGCATCCAACGGAGAAGTGGTTTTGCAGGGAAGAGCTGGCCACATGGATTACCTTTTAAATGCGAGAGCAAAATCATCTATTGAAAGTTTGATGCCAATAGATAGCATGATCCCACCAAGTGCAGGTGCATAAAGTTCTTTAGAAACCCTGAAAAGTATACACAACTTAAGGCACAATAACAAATCCACAAAAAGGATGGTCTCATTTGGCTTCAGAAATTGACAAGTTGAGGGGTATCAGTCTTTGACTAAATCACAAGAGATAAGTTAACTTAGGTGGCCAAACAAAAAATAAGATCGCATAGAGAGAAAACTTTATTATCATGATTTTCTCCAACGGAAAAGTCAATGGGTTGACACTGCACATCTGCAACCCTGCAGTTAGTCAGTTATACACACCCTATGATCACAGAAGTGATTAACTTTTTTTTCTCATCCATCTCCAGCTCTTCTTGCCTAAATTCATTTTTCTTCAATTAATGATAGCATGAACTGAATGATCTCTTTCATAGCTTTTTCAGCCAAATGAAATAGCTATAAAACTTGGAAACTTAACAGCATATCTCTAAAAGTGGAGGTATTCAAGAGAAGTTGAACAATAACTGCCTAATCATTTCAATTTAGGTATTTCCCTAGCATTACTGACATCACATTAGAAAAACCAAAATTCTCTTCTCCTTTTTCGTTTCTTATAATCACACTGAAACCAATACTTAATCAACAGATAATAGCTTTTGGTTGTTTCCTGTATACAAGCAATTGGCTGAAAGTTCTGTGTCAATGAAATACAATATCATTCAAGTTCTACATAGCTTTTGTTCCTATCTTATAACTAACAATTCGCAAAGACTTTACAAAGGATAGGATGAAAAAATAATAAACGACAGAAACATCGCCGTAGAGGAATCACACCACGCATATTATCCAGGAAAGCCCAAAAATTGTTTCAAAAACCACACATATAGCGGATGAACCAACCGATCACAATTCAACCAGAAATATAAGGTATTCCAAAAATTCCAAATGAAGCTAAATCCCTCACCAGGTGAAAGTAGAAGGCTGAGCGAGTGCGGCGATAGCAGTTGCAACGACAACAAAAGGCAACATCGTGGAGAGGTTTTGAGAAGAATCGTCATCGAAATCATCTTGAATCTTAACCGCGTCCACTCCAAATGAAAGCAAAGAAACATTGCCAAGCCTCATATGAAGTCCAACGCGACCAATAAACGGCGTCGTGCAGCACATGAAACTGAAAGCAGATGAAGATCCTCCACCCCCAGCACTACGACGACCAGTTCCATAGCCGTAGCGGATAGAAGAAACTGGTAAGGGCTTCAGAGCAGAAGCAAAGGAGAGGTGATTGGGTGTTGGAGGTTGCCGGGGTATAGGATTTGGATGTAGAAAGACGAAAGGTGTCGTAGCCATCGGATCAGGATTTAGGGGTGGAAAAGGTTGAGGATAAGGAAGAAAATAGGTGCAAGAAAGAGGGAAGTTTTGATAAAGAATAAGAGAGAGCTAGTTCCATTGATGAAGGTTTAGCTTTGGAGTTTGGACCGGTTGTTTCTAGTAGCTTCCTTATTATATTTTGCTGTTAACAAAAAACTAAATATGAAATGTAAAACATTGTCACCCTAGAATCTAGGTTTCTTTTTAGATATTTAAGGATGTTTATCCACATTAGGGTATTCAATTGATATATGTTAGATTCGAAAGATATCAAATATTTGATATAGGGAGTATAATTTTAATATAAACAAATATTAAATATATCATTTTATAACATACCTAATATCAAATGAAACTTACTGTTTAATCCATCTAATACAACTTAGAGGCAATAATGAAGTAGATGATTTTGATAAAGTTAGATCCACACGTCATTAAAATTAATAAGCAAAAAGATTTGACATTCCCATTCATTGCTGTCTGACATACAAAGTCAAAAACACTAGTATTTGGCTTTGCTGAGTTGTCAGCAAGTTTTTTTTGTTCCCATGTGCTGAGACTTGTACATGTAAAACATCCTGATTTAACACATAACACGCGCTGAAGAATATCAATGTATCTACTAATCTACATCTAACCTATAACGCCCACCTCAACATCAGCTTCCCTTGTCTAACTCAGTCTGCTTATCGCTTATCGAACATGTCTGCACGTCGTTAAAGCTCTTATGTTTCTAGAATGATTTGCGGGCTACTGTCGGTACCAGAAATAGGTTAAAGGTTGAAGCAACTGAATCTATAAACCTACCCATATCTCTCCTTAAGGTTAGAGAGGAATATCCTCAGTTTCTAAAAACTGACCCGTAACAAAGATCAAGAAGTAACCACGAGCAGTTGAGCATAGCCATCTGCGACAATGTTTGCTTTGTATAACTGCGGCTCCTTTTGCATTCTAAATAATCACCAAGTAGAGAAAGTACCCGCAAACATGAGCACAGTCATCTCCATTCACATGTATTCACTATAGATAGCTACCTGCAACAAAGATCAAGGTCTCTAACAGAGAAGCTACCAAGTTAGAGGGCCAAAGACTTTTTGTAGCCTTCAGGATACACAATTTCATTCAAAAAGTAACAATTGTGTACCTATACTCAAAGTTATAAGTAGATATAATCCTGTTAATTCACACTCATTAGAATACACTACTATGAGCAACAAATATCACAATCATCAGTAAACTCGAGACAAGTGCAGTAAATCAGGACGAATTATAGGACACAGAACAAGGAGAAGAGCTTATTTACTAAATTTATTACAACATTATATACATCATACTCAGTTGCTAATTGACATGGTTACTAAAACTAATTCAGTCACTCGTCTTCATCATATAAGCATACACAGAATAAACTCATATGGCGGTTTTCGCCTTCAATCATCCCTAGGTTTTCCACATGTCATCTTCTCCAAGCAAAGACACTAAATTTTGACTCTTCGCAACCCTCAAACGGAGGGCCATACTTGTTGATTTCAATCAAAAGAAAACTGCAAAGCAAAGTGATGTCTTATAATAGCGCATATAATAAACCAGCATCTTTCACATGAGCTTCAATGCAGATGCAGTTATCTGGGTCCGGCCAGATCAGCTTCAGCTCCCACCTATTCCATACTGAATCTCTTCCTGATCCATCCTCATCAAAGGCGCATCCCGGCTCTGCTTTCAGCATCAGAAATTTCAAAGGCAATATTACAGATTAGTTACTCTTCATCAGAGAATTATGCATTAAGTATCACTTCCACGCAGGGAAAAGTTAAAGAACAGCGTATGGCACAAATTAATCAAGAAGACACTTCAATACATGTATTCAATAAGTTTTAGGGCGAGTTAGGGGTTCAGGTATTGGTGGTAGAGGTTGAGTTGGCGTAAATAACCAAACACCCTTAATAAAACCAAAACTAAACTATACCTCTACAACTAGTTTTTTGGCACCACCAAGCACTCACATTTTAGTCCACGAGAAAGTTCTATCAAAACTGCGACTCTGCCAGCCTGTGATCTCTAAAAAACGAGAAACTCATACTATGATACAGATAGCTTAAGAATAGTTTTGAAGTGATGATGATTTGGACACTTCCCTTAATATGACAAGCAATTGAAATGAAACTTATTGCAATTTTCTTCTAAAACGCCAAAATCTGAACCACGGGTAGGAACATACAGCATCTAACACCTACACAAACAAAGATCCTAATACATGATCATTCAAAATTAGTCTCTATTCACTTGAAAACTCTACAGAAACTCACTTACATCCCAAAATGGGAACTGTCATCTATCATCATGACAAGAAATCCATACAGGCACGCATATAGCTCAAGATTCGTGTGAATCAATTTGGGCAATCTGACAAACGAGTGACTTCATCAGCTCAAAAAAATGAGCCTTCGACAATCATACAACACCAAAACAAAAGAATTGAATGTTTTAATACATTATCATTCAAAATACCTTAGCGAGGGTCTGGACGATCAAGGCCCCCTCAACGAGATCGGGTGGATTGGCGTCAGTAAAGCAATCAGGGGGAGTTTCAAACAGGGAAAGCGAGAATTGCTTCGAAACGACACCCACGTCAAAATTAATCAGACCCGAACTCGGATCATCGACCCGGATACCCTTAACCGGAAACCACAGAAACAGCTCCTGGGAAGCAATTCCGGTCAGATTCCCGATCTGCCCATAAGCGAGCCAGCCCGAAACGTTTTGATCGAAGTGCAATTCACTCTCGAGTTTGGCAATACAGGCCTGGTCAAGGTAAATCTCGAACCTCCCTTCATCATCCAAGGTGTAATTCGTGATCCCCTTTGGAAGGAGACCCATGGGTAGCCCGTGGGAAGTCAAAGCATCGTATATAGATGACGTCGGATCATCGTCGGCGGGCTCGTTCGCGAGAAGAAACCGCGATGAAGTCGTTTCGAGTAGTGCGCATGTGAATATGGATATGAGGTAGAGGGCTCTGATCAAGCGGGTTGGCATGATTTGTAGGATATTTGCCCTAGAAATGAAGAAAGGAGGGGATATATTATGGTTGCTGAAATGAATGGTTGAAGGGTGAGTCAGAAACTAGGGTTTAATGAAGGTAGATGAGTGCAGAAGGAGATGCGAATTTGGGGGAATTGTTCAAGGCAAGTGGCGTAGGTAGATTGGCTGTTGAGGGAGAGGAACGACGACGCAGATGATATTCCTTCCCAGCAGGGAAGACCGGGAAAGGTTACTTGCGACGTGTAAATTCGAGTTTATCAATTAGTTAAATATTGTGGGCCTATAGGATAATGCGAATCGCGAATTTCGCAATCTTCCCGACAAATGCGGTTAGACCTCCCAAATCTACAAAGCGGTTTGCTATATACCCGCCTCGATTGATTTATTTACACGTAAAAATATGTCCATCGTGCGCTTATTCTTTGTTAGACCTAAACAAATCCGGACGGTCTTTCCGACAAAATACATGAGCATAGTAAGCAATTTGGTATATTTGGGTCGGGGTTGACCCGAATGTTTACGGACCGGGCTACGTTACGAGATATAGCCCATGATTTGACCCATATATATAATTAAATAAGGAAAATTCCCGGATGGTACCTCCGAAACCACAAGAGAATGCCCATTAACAAGTACCATCCGAACTAAAAAAACCTCCGGACAAATTTCGAAATACCCAAACCACAGGAGCACCATCCGAAATTACCCATTAAATAAATAAAATGGGCTTCCGGGTCTGAACGGGCCTCATCATTACCCGCCCGGTGGGCTTGATGGGCCGGGCTTAGCGCCTGCCTACCTTACCCGCTGGCTGGCGGGCCTAATTCTTAGATTAGTTCCACCCTAGAGACCTCCTTCACCATTCGGTCCATTCCCGGCTACCCCTCTCCACAGCAACGAAGCTCTTCAAAGAAGGGACTTTTACCTTCCAATTCCCATAAGAGTAGCCATTTTGATGTTACGGCGACGATTCTTCTGTTCACATGCCTCTGCACAGACCTCCAACCAAGAAAAATGGCGGATAAAGCAAGTAACCAAATCGAATTTCAACCAACTCATAAACGATGTGAAAACTCACATCTGCAACGCCGACTTTATCGCTGTTTCTCTCCGCAACACCGGCGCTTTCTCTGCGCCATGGCAGAAGGTTTTGCCTTTCGACACCGCCGAGACCGCTTACTCCAAGGCTCGGCGTGCAGCTGAGAGGTTTCAGATTTTTCAGTTCGCACTCTGTCCCTTCACTCTTAAGGATTCCACGCTCACTGCTTATCCGTCAGTTTCTTTCTCACTCCATATTGATTACCCATTTTTTATGAATTGATATTGCCTGCAAATTTGATGTTTGATGTTACATTGCTATGCGAATTTTGTTTCTGTTGAAGACTTCAGCTGGATTTTAGTGAGAACTGGTTGCAAAAGCATCGCGAGTTTTTTGCATTGGCTATCTTGTTTTGTTTTTGTATGTGCAGAAACTGAGGGTGGGGTTTTCACAGTAAGATGTGCCTTTGTACCTTGGGCTTTTAAGGTGTGATTGCATTGCTTGTGGTTTTACTTGGAGATGCCTGATTGAGGAATCTGAAATCCGTATTAGTTTTTTTTTATACTGAAATTATGCTGAATTGTGAGTTTATAGCTTCTTTTTTTTTTTATCTCGCCTTGTTTTTTGTCTCTATGAGAAGAAATCTAGGCTGTTTGAGGTATCAGGTATGTGAAATCTGTACCAGTAGAAATAAAAAAAAAATTCATGTAGAGATTGCATTCGTACTTCAAATATTTGCACTTTTGGACATAATTTGACTGCAATGTTATGGATTATCGATCATGGCAACATTGGTCTAGTTTGCTTTCTTCGTGTGGTATAAACCGTACAATTGGTAATACATTCCCCTTTGTAAGATAACACAAACTCTTGGTGTTCAAACTGCTATATAATCCACCACCCTTCTCCTATGTTGCTGCTTATCTAATGTTGGGTGTGTGAGGAGCCTTGCAATATATTAAGTTCTCTTAGGTAAAAGCAGTGAATAGTCGAAATTATCTGCTTATGGATATTCTTTATCTAAATTCAGAAAATTGAGAGCTGTGACTAGTTTGCTTCTTTTCACACAGATACAACTTCCATTTATTTCCAAGGGATGAACTGAAGATGGGAGTTCCTTCCTATAGTTTCTCTTGCCAAACATCATATTTAACATCCATGGCTCGAGTTGGGTTTGACTTCAATATGTGTATATACGATGGTAAAGTTTTCAAAACTCCCTTTGCCCCTCCATTTCTAGGTTACTACACTGCATGACATGAACTTAGTCTTACATATGTTATAGAACAAATTGTTGATAGTATAGTCTAGAGAATAAATGTTGAGACTGACTTAACCCTGAGGAGGAATTTATGTAAACCCAATGTTCATTTGTGACAGCTTGAATAATTTCTGACAGGAATCTCATACTTATCTAGAGTACAAGAATGTAGAGCTATAAATCAACTTGGGAAGGCATTCCTGAGTGCAGACACTGTTCAATCTTCCCCAGCTTCTTCTGTTAGTGATACTCTTTTTGTTGAAAGGATAAAATCACGTGTTAGGAGTTGGAGAAGTGCTTGCAAGGCCGAGGGTGAGGTGTTTTATTTTTGGTTAACCTGGTAATTTAGATTGGATTTGGTTTCTTCTTATTCTGATTATGATAAATTTATGATCTGCAGATCCATTAGTCAGATCTCTGAGAAAACTTGTTGTAGGAAGTGAAGAGTATGGATCTAGACCTTGCCTTGATATAGATGTTTGTAGTGAACGTCAAGTGCAACTTGCTATTGAGGTAACTGATGCTGTATTTCTGATGGCTTTTGGAAAAGTCATGAGCCTCTTTTCTGTAGTAATAAGCAATTAAGGAAGCCATCGCTCAGATGGTTTTACAGTCATAACTACTTTTCTTGTACAAAAGATCATTGACTTATAATATAAGCAAAAGCACATTTGAGCCAAAGTGATCTATCCCCATAATGATCCTTCGTCAAAGAAAATTGTTTACAATTTTCAGATTTAACTTTTAAGCATAAGGTTTGGTTTGTATTGTAAACCTTGTTATCACATACATGTTAATGATGTAATCATGCCAATATCTAACTGAACTTTTTCTTACTGTAGGTTTTCAGAGATTTCTCTGAGGACATTGTTCCATTACTCATCCCTCAAAAGAATGGGGAGATTCAAGCCATTCGGATTGTTCTGACTAGTTCAGTTGACGACAAGACTCTCTTCAAGGTAATTCTTGTGAGTTCATGATGGATGCATATTCAGTATGGCCTTGGAGTTTCATATCATCGTCGGTTATATTGGTGTAGGAGGAACTCAAAGAGCTTGAGGAACAAGAGAAAAGGCGCATACGCGGCTTCAGAGAGGTGATCGATCTGATTTCTGCTTCTGAGAAACCTGTTGTTGCCCACAATGCACTAGATGGTGTACCTCTATATGGACCATTTTTTTATGTCACTTTATCCTACATCTATTTTGTTATATTGAACTCATCCTAATATGATTTTGCATTGCAGATTTCACCTTCATTCACTCCAAGTTCCTTGGACCCCTCCCTCCGACTGTATATGAGTTCAAGCAGTCACTAGGATCATTTTTCCCTCATATTCATGACTTAAGCCATCTGATAAAGGAGCTGAATCCTCACAACACCTTGAAAACCATACCTGCAGCATTATCATACATGAGAAATCGGTTCTTTTCACCCATTAATATTGAAATTCCACATGAAGGCAAGTCTCTCCTTCCAAGTTGGTTTTGCGTACTCTTACTAAAACACAATTGAAACCTTACGTTCACAGAATTATTCACTGACCAGATTTGTCAACTGATGGAAGCAAGGGTATAGTCCACGGGCACAGTGTTCTGCAGGTAAGCCAGCTTTATGCAAAGCTATCCTATGTGCTCGAACAAAGCACACATGTGGACTCTCCTGATGAGGATGTCACGGTCTCGTCCGGCAAGCACAAAAAAGCCCGAAAACTGAGCTCTGAGGACTTGGTTTTCTTATGGGGATTCGGCAATATGTCTGCTGGGGAGCTGAAGCGGCTTCTACTCGGGTCCCACGAAGTTTTATCCAAGGAAGAAGTGTTTGATGTCAAATTGGTAGACCAAGGTTGTGCAATAGTGGCCTTTTGGAGGCCAGGATCAGCTAGGGTTTTTGTTGAGGCAATGGCTTCTATCAATACCAAGTCTGAAAAACTGAAAAATATTGTATCAGATGGTCTAAGAGCAACAGATTATGAAGCTTACAAGATGGTATGTAGGATGGGGATCTGGGAATCGGGTTTGGCAGATTCCTTGGACAGGGCAGAAGCTCTACTAAGCTCTGCAGATAACTGCACTGACCCAGAAGCCGCACCCAGGGAAGGCTTTGAGATATACTGGGAAAATGATGATCTGATCAACCTGGATGATCTATAGAAGGCAAACAACCCTTTCTTGTTGTAGTTTCCATAATCCAATTTTGTTGATCAATTGACTTGGCTAGCCGTAGAAAGTAGAAAGTGAAGGAGCATAAACAGAATACCTTTGTAGAACTATTAATATATTTGTTCTATATTACTTTTGATACTTTTCATTCGGTCAAAAATTTTCATTGTTTAAAAGTTTAGTAATTATTTCACAACTTAAATTACCTTAAACCGACAATTATGTTAGGGTGTGCATTGGATCATTGTTAAATGGTATCAAAATAATTATATACAAGAACAATTAAGACAGAAAGGAAGTTTGGAATAAGAAACATCAGAATATAAACTTTTTTTGTGTCTATATCTCAGCCTTGATCGTCAGCCAACATTTACTCGTCCTCCAATGGCCTCCAAAGCTTTCTGTTCACATACATGGCACCAGAGCCTCCTAATGGACCGGTGAAAGAGAAGTCCCCGATAATGTAATCGAGTTTTGTGAGAATAGAGATGTTGTCCTTGAATTCAACGGAACTTTCCATGTTATCTCGGGCAGCCTCCCTTTCTCTTTGCCGCTGCAACTTTGTCATGGCCCGGAGATACACATATGCAACTCAAATTCCTTTGAGGATTGTAAGCATAAGAAACACATTTAGATTTTTGCACAGTTTTTAACAACTGATTAGTTGATGATACCTTTAAATTGCAAACTTCTTTTGGGTTTTGGATCTTGGTTCGACTGCTATCTATTCGAATTTTTTTTTAATTGAAAATTTGAATTTTAATCAAAATAGCTATACAATTTACCTAAGACAACGAAGGGGGGAAATCATACATGTTTAAAGTTGAGCGTTCAATGAACAAAGTTTAGGGGGTTTGGACCTAGAAAATTAGGGCAGCGGTGAGTCCATGTGAGTAACAATATACCCTCCATTATAAGTTATAACCTTACACATGAATAAATTTCAAGACATTCTATTTTACAAAATTCACCTTATGATCTACTTACTAGAATTCATCCTTATAAATAAAGTTCATAATTTTTTGGACTTAGATGTAAGTCAATCCAATCCGATCTTTTAATAGTTATTCCGTACTTGGATATAATATCTTAATGTATAACACATAAGACGCGAGTTATATTCAGACTCAAAATGTAAAATCGATGTATACTTGTTCTAGATTCCATCATAGTTGTATTTTGCTCAACCTTCGAACAGAAGAAGAAAAAAAAAAAGAAAAAAAAAAGAAGGGAATTAGCATGGGAATGAGGTTGGAGAAAATAAATGGTGATGGAAACGGAGATAACCAGATGAGGATGAAATTAGAGGTCCCGCTCCGGTCTCATTGGGGATTATCACAGGAATCTCCAATAAATAGATTAAAGGGCCAAATTAATAATTTATAGTTTTTAGAGATAATTTATGAAAAATTGTAATACTTTTATGATTATATATATATTGCAATTAGGAAAAATGTTCAACAATATAGAGTACAATCCCAAAGGTATATTTAAAGTTTAAACTACAATAGGAACGTGTGGGAACAAATGGCATAGGAAATGAGCCCTAATTTAAACTACAATAGGAACATATGGGAACAAATGGCATAGGAAATGAGCTGCTTCATTCGCCTGCCGGCGGACAAAACTCCGTTATATGTCAAGAACATGTGCACCAATAGTTCGGAACCCGTGAAGCAAAGACCCAACAATCCCATAATGATCATCCTTAGGCTGAAGAAGCTTCTGCCAACAAAGGAATTACACCCCCATGAATTATCTTCCTATCAAGATGAACACCTCAGAAAACCAAAGGTAACTATAAAGGGGAAGATAAGCTCCTATATTTAATTCACGTGAATTTATTAAATGGAAAAATTAACAAGAAAACTCACTGAAAACCGACCATAACTATAAATGGGGAGCATTATGCTAAACTAGATAAGTATGGCACTGCCCAAACCGAACCCGCCCCTTTAACACCCCTACTCTTGCCCGTCATATGCTACGAGTTGCTATACCAAGAGGCAGTATCTCCCATCTATCCCGTTTCTATTCTCGCTTCCTATGAATACCGAGTGCGCCATTGTCCTCGTTAAAACACAAGCTTTCAAGAAAAAACAAGCTGCGTATTATGTACCATGTGCAAAAGAGAAAAGGCACAGATTCAAAGATAGATAAAAGCCTTCCTACACAGGCAACAGAACATAACGTGAAGCTCCAATGGCCTCAAGACAGATGATGCTTGATCATACCAACAGATTGGCTTTCTTTGGTTCATAATAAGCAACAGATGGATGCTATTTACATAACAGGTCTCAAGCTGATAGTAATGCTTCACCAAACAATTGCAAAACCTTTCAAGGGCTGCAGAGAAGCACAGCACAAATTTTCTAGCATTGTCTACTTACTATACAAATAGAAATTTCCAGAGACAAAAATCCTTTACGAGGATAGTTTAGTCCAACTGTTATGCCTCTATTAAGCCTCCTCTGTTCACATGTCAGAATTTGATCAAAATCCGGAGCCTGGCCATGCAACAACACTGCTCATAAGTTTTTGAAGGAAAAAAAACACAGTACTCTTAAACTCCTTTTTTCATGTTCTACTGCAATGCATTGTGCAAATTTACTTCCTGAGCTAGCATTTACTGAGTATACTTCTTTACTGTTGCAAATTGAAAATCTATACAATAGCACCAGGACAGTCACCGTTGTCTCTCTCCCTGCCCCAGCAAATCAGTTGTCACCTGACCAGTCGAATATGGTGCCTACTTGGATCCAACCTGCAGTTTGATAACATAAAACCTTACATTAGAAGGAAATAACAAAATGAAACAAAAGTGCCAGTTGCTTAGGGCATAAATGTAATGCCATAATAGTCTCAATCTGGTGTTACGCATTTGTGTTTTCTTAAACCTATTTCAAGCAATCTTAGGAATTGGTTTCCCCTACATCTCATGCAGCCCAGGTGTGGATAGTTACAGCCAGGCAGTCCAGCTACACTTATAGCTATGACAGTGGTTATTCATGGTAGACTTTCACTAGCCGAGTGGTGGGACTAGGAAGATCAAGCACCACCAGGAGACGACTAGGTGAGGAAGACAACTGGGTGATGCCTCAGTTAGTTAAGATTAGGGTTTCAACTGTCGGAGGTGACATCAATGAATTAAGGTCAGGATTTCAACTGCAAAGAAGCAGTGATAGGTGTGGGATGAGCAACAAATCCAGATTACATTCCCTCACTCAAACTGATAACCAAGTTTTAACCAAAGGCCCAAACAGATATTAGCATTTCATCTACACTTCAAAACATTACTAAAATATCAAAGCAAGTGCAGATACAAAATACGTACAAAAATTTTTTTTACCTCGGGAGCACTGCATGCATGAAAACTAACAGGGGTGCCAAGGTCATTGCTGCCTGAGCCCATGTTACATGATGTCTCCAGATTAAACGGAGTAACAATGTTTTGATCAATCTGCAAATCAGACTCAAAGTATCCTGGGGTCTTCGCAGTAACATGAGCATCATCAGAAATGGAATGATCCATTATCAACAAGTTTTCCACATGCTCTGAAGATTGTCCATTAACTTCATTGAATTTAATGTTCACAAGCTCTGGAGATGTCTGAGAACTAGCAGGGACCTCAACTGGGTTGCCATCAACATTTACACATGAAACAACAGATGGCAGATCACAGTTACAAAAGGAATTTGCAGAAAGATCTGCACCAACGTTCTCCAAAGGATTAATCAGTTCAAGATCCAGCTTTGGGCAATCAATAGAACTGTTTGGTTGAACGTTGAGGTCCACAAGATTATGATCACTGCAAGCATCAGCCTTGTTAGCAACATTATTATCACGTCCTTCCACTGCAATATCACCAGTCCCACCTTCACGCCCCTCTTCCATATCAATGGCAGCAGATTTAAGAGGGATGTGACTCCCATCCTCAGAAGACAGTTCAGCCTCTTGGAGTGCTTCAATACTTGGTTTAAACTTCTCACTCAGGCAACCTTCTTCAGCCTAGGAAATGAAAACAATTATCCGCTTCACATTAAAAACAACTCAACAAAACAAACTAAACTAAATGATGCTCTTTATTTTCCAGGTAGGCTTTCACTTGTCAAATGTAAGTCCTTATCCAACATCTGATGTTCCACTTATTAGAGATGCCAAGTAGAATCTCCATATACATACCTCGGTCTCAAACCCATTTTCTTCGGCGTGCTTCTTGCTCTGAGAATCACCAGGTTTACCGTCTTTTCCCACTGAAAGAGGACATACGTTTAAAAGGATTATATAGAGATATAGCTGAGAAACGAGTAATGAAGTTTAAGAATGATATATTACCTCGATTAAAAGCTGTTGCACCAACAAATTCCTGGCCCAATAGTGGTTTCTGAAGCATATCCACACCAGGAAACACAAGAAGATTCATGTGTATCATCTCACTGCCCAATTCTTGAAGGGGCTCAAAACCAAATACTGAAGTCCATGTTTCTGTCACTTCAGAGACAGCAGGTATAACTAGTTTCTCAATGGAAAGTGAGCGCAAAGCCTGAAAAACAATCAAATGTTAAAAAAGCTAGGTTATGAGTTTTTACATTACCGGTCGTAACTCAGATAGAAACATCAAGTACAGAATCATATTCAAAGTTGGTTTTGAAATGATGTCAGAGAGAGGATTTAGAGCTGAAAAGAGCTTCAATCCATGATACCAGAGTAAACCACTTCAGGTGTGAATCAGTAACAACGAGATTTCTTAATTGCACTGGCAGCAATAAAAAAAATCTACTCCCTCTATGAAAATAATTGGCTTTTAGCATTTTGGACACGTATTAAGAAACTATTAAATATACTATTATAACCTACACATTCCTTTTCTTTATTGAAAACCACAACTAACATTCTACTAATGATAATAAGGATAAATGTTTAAAGCGAAGGCTTTGATAACTAAAACTGACAATTATTCTTAAACAAAGAATGTTAGGAAAAAAATGGAGGGAGTACTGAACATCCAATAACAGATGCTCTGCAACAAGAATTGCTAGCCACAAAGAAAATATAATATGCATGTAGTTCAAAAAAGAAATAGAGAGGAGGCCCACAACATATCAACATACCGATTCTAAACCCCTTAGGAGCCTGCGACACATTCCTTGCCGCCTGTAAGCATTGCGGGTGCCAATAAATGGCATCTCCGCTAATTCCTTTCCACGAATCCTGTTAAATATAGCTTGGCAACATAAGGTTTTGTTCCTCAATACATATGGAAGGTACTTGGATTAAAAAATGGAAGATTACAAGCTATTGGTAAAACAAAGGGAGTGCCTGGTTAACTAAGGTAAACAGACAATTTAAAGAGAGACATTATGCAACCGGCAACAATAAGACGCTGCAGAACATGTTATCAAAAACAGAAGGCCTATCCGATTCAGAGAAGCGTACTCTAAGAATGCATATTAATTAATAGTTGTAAGCTAAATACATCTCATACACAACTGTCAACTAATGCGGACTAAGACACCGGTGACCTTGCAACAATATCTAGCAGAACTACATAAGACAACACAGCTCCCAAAAGAAATAATTACTAAAGTTGACATGTAGCATATACAGACAAAGACATTGAAACTGCATGCTCACTACTCAAAACGTGTTGAGGGGGGGACGAGGAGGAGTCAACTATTATTAGATTTTAAATTAGGCTAAACAGGTGAAAAACAGGGCTGGCCCTTGGACAGTGCATAAGGTACGATGGAACAGGACCCTTCCACCAATATGTACCAAGAGAGTGAAAATAAATTACATAAAAACACTTCGCAGAGATGGTAGACTATCCGCTTCTATTGTAAATGGTTCTGTGTTCGAGTCGCATTTCTCTCTTGAATTTTCTGTTACCTAACGAAAACCTTCTACCTACCCTTTTCATTTCTTTTTTCATTTTTTCTTTTCTTTTCCATATCAACCACTCCGTAAGCCAATATGTAACAAGAGTGTATAATAAATTACAAAGGAACACTTCGCACAAATGGTAGACGATTCGCTTCTATTGTAATGGTTCTGTCTTCGAATCTCATTTCTCTTGTTTAATTTTAAATTTACTAATTGCAGCCTTCTCTTCCTTTCTATCCTTTCCCTTTCCATGTTAACCCTTTCCCTAAACCAATATGTAACCAGAGTTAAATAAACTACACCGAAAAACACTTTGCACGGATGGTAGTGTAGATATATCTGCTTCTATCATAAATGGTTACATATTAGAATCTCATTTCTATCTTTTAATTTTCGGAACATGCCCCCCTCCCTTTTTCTTTCCTTTTTTCTCGTCTATTTTCTATATCAGCCTCTCGACCCCAGTTCTCCAAATTTCCTTTTCTTTTCTTTCTTTTCTCTCCATACAACACCAGTCTTCTTTTTTTATTTGACTCTTGAAATCATTTTTCCGAATGGACCCTAGTTATTTTAACATTTTAAGTGTTTTCAAACTATTATGTTTTATTTTGTTCTTGATAAAAAAAAAGGATTTAGAACTATTTTTGTATAAAAGAATACAGTATTTTAATTACCGATAAATGCTAAGGAGAGTAAGAGTGCACAAATGCGTCATAATCTGCACATAAATGTACCAAAAAAGTGCACATTTAGCAAGTATAGAGTGCATACCTTATTAAATGTGCACTTTTTGTAGAACAATATATTCACATTATGACACATTTGTGCACTTATACGATTCCCATATTTAACCGTAAGAGAACTGGGTCAATATTTTCTTAGTTATAAATATATAATATATTCCTAATTAGTGTCATAAATCAAAAGGTTCATTTTGTCCTAGATAAGTGTCTTAAATTATTTTACTTCTATTATTATTTTACGTTATAGGCTCTATATTTCTATTTGTTGAACAGGGCCTAAAATGATTGTGCCAAGCCAAGCGACAACAATATGAAAAGGCTGAATTTTTTAACTAACCCGTTTGAGTTTTGAAATTGGGAATCTAACCTCAACTTTTTATTTAGGGTTTTTAACCCCTCAACTAAAAAAAAATGAGGGGGGAGGCTTTTTTTTACATGCTGTCAACAAAAAATTGTTTTCGGAAATAAATTTCAACTTTTAACTCCTTTTTCTTCTTCTTTTTCTTTAATAGGGGTCAAAAACCAAAAAGATGAAATGTCGAGAGTTAGGTTACCAATTTCATAAATCAAGTGATTACATACCAACTATTTTACAATATGAAAACTTACGGTAATTGCGATATCATTGTTATGTTAAAATGTATCAGAGTAAAAATAAAGCAAATTGTCAAGTCTTTCAAAGAATAACCTCTAATCTACCTCAATCCAATTGATTCTTTTTAAATATAACCGAGGTTGCTCAATACAGGAAAGCACTGCCCTGAGAGATGCTAAACAAGGCAGAAAACTACACCTGATGGATGCAGCAGCTATGATTTCATCTTCCTTCTCCAGAATAGCAGTAAAAAACCCTCTGAAGTTGAGACGCTTGATATTTGACCTGGAATACAAAGAGGACATAAAAAATCATTTTCAAATTTTTAGTGTAAAGTGAACATACAGTTGACAAAACCAATTCAACTGGCAAATAAACTAGACCGACTTTCATACCATTAATCATGAAGGCTGTTACAAACTACCTTAGGCTCTCGTACAATTAACAGTAATAAGGCTCTCATAGCAGCACAATAAAACTTTATCAGCCTTATCAACTAACTTATTAGCATGTTTACCAAATTCTAAGCACTTCCTTACCCGCAACTATAGAGAGTGTGGCGCATCAAATTGATACCACTTCTATGATCTATGATTGGCAAAAAGCACTCGTCCATGACTGAAAGGGCTATAGCCAATTTAGATACATTCTCAATCTCCTTAGGCTCTAAGGCGTCAGGACTGGAGCCACTGTCAGGTCGCTTGATGAGAGTGCACGTATAACCATCCCCCACTTCAGTTTGGACCCCAAGAAGTTGCTGGAGACGTCCGTAAATCTGAAGGCATAACTTGGGATCACTCATGGGCAAATAAGGAATAATAAGCACAGTAGGCAATATTGAGTGAAAAATTTTGTGGGCATTCCATCAACAAAATAAGAATTTTACAAAGATATTCTGACTTAAAAACTATCATGCAACTGATATGATTATTATAATGGATAACAAGCACAGTTCTGAGGCAACAACTATTCAAGGAAAATGCTTGTGGACATTCATTCAACAAAATAAGCACATTACAAAGAAATGCTGATATGTTGCCAAAAAAATCAAAATGCAAATTATATAATTATAATTATGTAAGCCTAATGGCTAAAGAAACTGGAGGAACTGAGGGTCCAACAGATGACATCTTTCTGATGGAAAGTTACCATTTATCTATAACATTATTCTAAAAAGAGGATAATACTATATGCACATATCTCAATTTAGAAGCAAGCAACTCGATCTTCATAACCAGGATGGTCAGGCCACAAGGGAGATAACTTCTGGCATAACTGCATTAACTTCTTGTAGAGCAGAAACAGATGCAAACAACTTTTTATGTAAAATACCTCTAAGACATCAAAATACAGGTTCTAGTCCATGTCAATCCTCAACTATCACTCATTGAAAATATTCAATATTTTTCTTACCATCCATATAAAGTATATATCTCAAAAAGCATAACTACAGCCAGTATACGCTGAATAGAGAAGTTAATGACAGGAAAAGAAACATTGGAATACTGCTAGCATCCAAACTATTACATTTTTTCGGAAACACAATAAGATATATGTATATGAATGGGAGTGAGGGACCTGTTCGCAAGTCTTTCCGCAAAAGGCTGAACCACTAGGTAGGTCATACACACGGTCCTTCATGCAGAACTGGTGATCTGCAACAAGCAAATATAAGTTAAGAAGAAGTCAAAGCTAAGAACCTCAGGGAATCAAACCAGATGGAAAAAAACATTAGTTGCAGAGATTATCTACATTTTCCATCACATAGACAGCAGGTTAGCAATGATGGGGATTTGTTATGTTCATCGTTGTCTTCGTCTACAACGCAACCAGCTGTTCCGCAATATTTGCAAGAACAGTAAACACAATGCCAGTCGCCAGAAGGAAACTGCTGCACCAGAAGTGTCAAGTGTATCAGTAAAAAAAACTGGAAATTAGAGAGAAAATATTAATATTTGACAAAACAATGCGGTGTATCCTTTGTTTCTTTGTCTGCGGGTGGTGAAGCAACAAAGTTAGGGATAATTTTCTAGAAGAACCTAAAGACATTTTCAGATCATTCAAAAGCCGAATTTAGTGTAGAGTCAACCTTATCTATACAGTTCGTGGTCATACCAGACAACTGATGCAATCCTCTAAGAAATGAATACCTAGTAAGAGCATCCAATAATATCAGCGGGATGACATTCAAAATCTAGTTCCTCCTGTTTATCATTTTCCATTTTCAAAGTAAGACGTTTTGTCCCATTGATAGTCTTGCAAGTTCAGAATAAGTCATTCATCAGTTTTACAAAATGCCCCGTTGATAGTGTTGCAAGGTTAGAATAAGTCGTTCTTCAGCTTACGGACACAGATGGAAGTGGCTAAAGGCGTTATTCATCGTAAATCTCTCTAGTCTTTGCAGGCCAATAAAACTTGATAAACCAGGTTATAGTTTATATCCTTCTCTTCAAAATACACAGAGAGACACCAAAAGTTGACACAATTCCATGAAAGAAAAGGCATAGCATAACCAACTATACAAACTTATCCACCCTACATAAATTATTAGCTTGAAAATGCTACATGAGCAACATATTTATAAGGGACGAACAATGACCACAAGCATAAGGTTTCCCAAAGGGGGCATATCAGATCTCAATGATGGTATTTAAGCATATGAACACCAGCTCGTCAAAGATAATAAATAAATAAAAAGCAAGAGTACCTCAATATTTAAGCAGGACGAGTGAAATGTTGATGGACAACCATCGCAGCAGACCAATTGTCCACCATCTCCACAAATGCCACATGTGTCATCATTTGGGTCATTGTTGTCAACATTTACGTTGTGAAAACCCAAACGAATTGACTCTTCTTGCTTGTTCCACAACTCCAATTGGCAATGCAGAAAGGAAGATCCATTCTCCAGGTACAGATTTTCGTACATTTGACAAGATTTCAGATCCGCATGGGCCTCGAACTGAGCAACAGAGTGGAGCTGACTGCAACAGCTACAATGAATACCATCCCTTGTAATGCTGCCTTCAAGAAGTGCCTTTGTTCTCCTCCGATATTGCACCTTTCCACCAGGTGAAATGACACCACACTCTATCATCCAAGAAAGAATACTATGTTTCCCAGAAACAGACATATATTCTGCTGCTGAACTTGGGCCATGACCAGATCGGCGGACCAGCAAGGCACAACGCCTTTTGTTTTGTTTCTTACTAGATGATGGCTTCCTTTTGAAAAGTGAACCACCTATATTTTCTTCTCCATCAGAAGTATAACCCCCCTTCTTTCTTCCCTCAGACTTCACACCGGAAGAATTTATCCTTGGCTGGTTTTTGTCACTTCTTGTTCTCACTTGGACTCTGAATAATGTGCTTAATTTCTCTTCAGGTATAGGGGTAAAGATAAAGTCGGTCACTTTACCCATTTCAACCTGCCGTTTCAACACCCTGTATGCAAGTGTGACCGACCAGTGAGTCCTCCCTTGAGGACTTCTATACACTGCATCATGATATACTTTCCCTTGTCTGGGCTTATATTCAACTGTCCACCCAGCATTTATTAGCATCTCAACTATTTGCTGTCTCACCATTTGCTTCTCCTCGCGTGTCGAAGAAGAACTCTTGACCTTCACACTGCATTTGGAAGACAACTGACTTTCAGATTTCGAGGGTTCTTCCCCGGTATTCTCCCCCTTCCTCTTCAATTTTGAGTCAAATGAAGGAGACAAGGTACCAGACGCCCTGGTTTTCACTTTAACCTTATCTATTCCTTCTTGATCCGTAGGAATTCGCTCTTGGGCATCATTCTCCTTGTTTATTTTTCTGGGTCTTCCGCGCTTGCGTTTCTTCAACCTCCCTTGCCTAAACTTATTCCATTTGTTTGTAGTGTCAGCCCCTTCATTGTCTCCATCTTTCATTAGCTTAATCTCATCTTGTGGTGCAGCTTCATCATTTTGAGGCATAAGGTTCAGAGAATTGCCACTGGGATTCTTCTTTATACCTTTTACAATTTTATGGCTTCCCAGCTTCTTCATCCCTGTTCCTGCATTATTCGTTTCTTCTGGACCATTCTCCTTGTCTATCTTCCTTGGCCTCCCACGTTTACGCTTCTTCAACCCTCCAAGTGTACCTTCTTGCTGCTTGTTCGTACCATCAGGCAATCGATTGTTTTCTTCTTGCTTTT